>JASCZW010002575.1:0-150986 GCA_034211315.2 Aedes japonicus
TTTGGTGTATATATCTCGACATTACATAGTGCGACCAGATCGCATAATTTGATTCCCTATTGAACCAATAGGTACAATTGGATTTTTAACTGCAATCAGCGGTACAAAAATAGTGACTTTGTTGTTCATTTTCGAAAAACCATTGACTTTAGTGTTTTTTGGATGCAAATAAAGTGACTTTTTAGTGACTAGGCTCAAAATGGTAATAAGTGCTAAAGTGTTTCTACTACCAATAACCAACTCTTTTTGTTCGTTTTGTGAAAAGTTGTTTTAAGTAAATCAGATACAGCTGTGTCACCTTAATTTACAAATAAAGAGAACAAAAACCGTTCAAAGATAATGTAATTAATTACATCCGTTAGACAGAAATTTGCATCCATGAATAGGCCAATTTGGTGCCTTTGAATGAACGTATTAAATCCATATCCTCGAATGTTTCTGACTTTATAAAAAGGTTGTGGCAACTTTTCATGATTCATACTACAAATGTCTTATCAGCTTGTCTTAGAAAGTGTCCAACTAGTTCAATCTCGCATACAGCTTTAAAACTGTACGAGTTATGATAAAACATGTCATCGTCATTGCATAACAATAGGCTGGAGTTCAAGGGACACATACCCTATGTTACTGGTGAAACCGCATGTTATAGTACTGGCGCGGCGGTAGTTAACAAAGATAAGAGAAAGTTCAAGTGGGCACCAACTGAGACAGCACCGTGATTAGACTTTTCTTTTTTGAACATCGCACCCACCTCGGTCGGTCGTTGACAGTTTCTTCAAACGGATCGAAAGAAGAAAGTGGCAAACAGTGCTAAACAAATTGGAGCCTATTTGCGCTTAGGTACCTGACGTTTACCTACTCATGGACGTACGTTTCTAGAAGAGAATGGAGATAAAAGTAATGAAAAGCCCGCCTTTTTTAAGCCTTCAGGCTTTGAAAATCACTTAAAAAACACATTGTGCAAGTGCCGAACACAAATCAGAGCTCACACAACATCAATCGAAGGCGATTCTATTGATACATTGATGGCGCGGAGTATGAAGTGTGGTATAAAAATCACCGCCCCCACATCAAGACTAGATGGATTAAAACCACATTCATTAAAAAGTATTCTCATAACGTCTTTCAGATATGTGATTGGAAATGTGGACGTAATATCGTCAATCAAGGTGCAACGAAGGGATTTGAAATTGGTTTCATTGTTGTAGAACCCTTGGTCCGAAGTACACCTTGAAGCCAGCACCATGCTCATACATATTGGCGCCTTTGTTTTGATTTGCTGTGTTATTTTGACAGAATATTTGAGAGTGTGGTCGTGTGAGTTCATTATAAGGAGCGCATTATTGAGCTTGGGACCGAGCGATGTGCTAGTACTGATTGAGCAAAGAAAAAAATCGTAGTTGTATGGGGACCTACTGGTCTTGAGTTAGTCTATGGTAATATCGCACGGACACAGATCATAGATCTGTCAACAGGAAAGTTCCATGGTTTCAACTGATTATTTAATCAGGAAGGAACTGAAGGGCTCCATATTTTAGCTGTCGAGACACTCCTCTGGCGAGGAAGAATTAATGTAGACTCCAAAAAAGAGGTAGAAAGTGAAGGCTCGGTAATCTGACAGCAATCAAAAGGAGCTCCCGAGATCTAAACGTCAGAAGAAATTGATCCGTAGCCCAGATTTTTATAATGAATTTTAAGTTTATCGGCTTAGCCTTAAATGAAATCAAGTACCAATTCAAAATGTTCGATTTTATGTGTTTAGTATGTTGATTGCACGTTCTGATTATTGTTAAACAATGCAAGGGGAGAGAATTGTTGTATTTCACTTGCGCACCCCTAAGCGTTTCGAATTGTCTTTTGACGTTCGATGTTAAATGACGTTAAATTATGTAGTCGAAGGGCTCGATACGGGTTACTTTATAATATAGTTTAGTTGATGAAGTTTGCAACAGCAGATAATTTCTCATCTTCATGCGAAGCGCCAGAGTGAGACAGTAATTTTATTGCTAGAACGGGTAGACATGAAGAGAAAGTGTATTGATAGATCCGTATAGGGAACGGCAGGCTTTGAAAATTGAAAGATGTAAGTTTGAAAACGAGCGGAGGGCGTTTTGAACGGTAGTATCCGATCAGGTACATAACCCTTTGTCATACTACCCCATGCAGGATAGGCAATAACTCGACTTAAAGAAAACCTTCGCCACCCGCCATATATATACTATTTTCTAAATACAAAGCGTTTACCTATCATTATTTTGCTTATACCTATCTTATTATTATTTTGTTTACATCTATCCTGAGTCAAAAAACAAATGTACTTAATATCTACCTCACTTTTTTCCATCTATACCTAACCTATTTATTGTGTAGCGACGAATGACATCACAATATTACGGACTACATCTACACCCTGGAAATTAGACGTCACAGAAAGCTTAGAAATAAACAAACAACAGAACACAAATCTACTAAACAAAGACCAAGGCAACGGTTACACATGGCTTTTCAACTTAATACCCAAACGACATCAAACCCGACGAAGCGGAGTACCCACTGCTACACAATAAACAGGTTAGGGTATAGACTGTCAAAACGGCGTATAAAGACTGTAAATTGATGTTTGACTCCATTTTATTATCTGAATATGTCGGCTTATGTTGACCATAAGCATGAGCATGATTGACCGCTCACGGATGCTATTCCGTCTGACGACCGTATCGTCGTCAATCATCAATCGTCGTCAAACGTATCATTAACCAAAACGAACCCTGCTGCTAACCTTTTCACGAACTATTCAACATCCCAATGATTTCTAGTGGAAGTGCAGAGGATTTGTCGGCTTCCTTCAAAGCGAGTACCTCGTCAGCACGTTTCAATCAATTCCCTACTTGACGAGGGGTCACCAGATTTTTAAACATTGAAGATGTATGTTAGTCCCAAACATCATCTGTTGGTTTTTTGTGTAAATACAGCTGATCTGGCCTATAACGGAATAGCGTCTGTGAGCGGTTAATCATGCTCATGCTCATGTTCATGCTCATGCTCATGCTTAACTATAGTGAATGGAAATATATATATAAGGGAAAATATCGTAACAATAACGGAAAGGGTCGTCAAAAATAAGTTAAATGGTCCAGGAATAAAGCTCGATTCAAAGTAAATCTGTACGCACGGTTTAATACACCACCGCGTCCCTGGTGGTTGGAACAAAAAACGTTTGACAGGCATTTGTTGATGTTTCATTGACAAAGAAATTGGTGAAAAGTTTTTTCTCGATTGATCAACGAATTACGGATCATGGAACTTGAGAAAAGAAAATTAATTGTGACCAAACATCTAGAAAATCCTTCGTGGTCTTCCTCAAAAATAGTAAAAGCATAGACTAACTCTAAGACCAGTAGGTCCTGAACAAATACGATTGTTTTCTTGGCTCAGTCAATACTAGCACATCGGTCCCAAGCTTAATAATACGCCCTAATAATGAACTCACACGAACACACTCTCAAATATTCTGACAAAATAACACAGCAAATCAAAACAAAGGCGCAAATATGTACAGCAAGGTGCTGGCTTCAAGTTGCGTCCAAATTTACTTTGAATCGGGCTTTAGTTTGTGATTATGCGGGCAGTAACCTTCCATATGCCCAGGATCTTCAAATAGTTCATGTTGCACCCATTTAATGTAAACATTATGCATTCCAGCTAGCGCCACCTATCAAGCCCATCCCGACTAACTAAGTCCACCACGAGGTAGCTCTTGCTAGCCCTTTCCAATAAATTTTCTCAATGCACAATGCATCTATAAGGTGAGAATAACAAGAATATTTCACGTTCAAATATATTAAATTCGAATTATATTATATTAATTCCATCAGCAATGAGCGCCTTCATCTCGAAGGGTGCAATTGCTGTAAAGGTGTTAAATCATTGTACAACATTATGCAGCACTTCAAAATTGAACAACTTTCTTATTTTAAACTCAATTTAAGCACGGTTTCATGAAAGAGTGACACGTACTTCCAAGGTGCAATTTTTTAGCTCAACTAAATTCAACAAAAAATGTTTAAATCAAAACTGAAAAATACTACTTTTCCTGTACTGAAAAAATCAAAATCCCATACGATGGTTTTTGGAACATTTCGAACCATTACTTGCAATGCAAATTCGCAAATTCGATTTTTATTGAAAATCTACACAGCCTAATGGAACAGTGTATCGTTAAGGGTCACACACAATAGATACGTTTACGTTACATTGACGTAAAATTGACAGAAAATCTATGGGAAACCTGTCAAATTTACGCAAACTCCTCCACAACGTATCAATTTTTGACCAGCCATTACAATACTCACCTCGTAATTAAAAGGTAATATGAGGTACAAAGGTGCATTTATACGAAAAAGTGATGTGCAAAATTGTTGCTAAGACAATTGTCTCTATGCTAGGCTTAAAATTTCAGCAGCGAATTAATTTGGCGAGTGTTTAGAGCGATGCAAACAATTTGCCCTATGTACCCTTATTTTCGTCCATTCATATAACTTTTATTTTTGTAACTAAAATTACAATATGGGATCGAGTCTATCATCCCATGTATAAAAGATTTCGAGTCCGTGTACAGATTACAGTCTATGCTCACGTAGAATTTGAGTTTTAAATGCTTTTGACCTATTTTAAACAAAACATATTTTTTGTTATGATTTAAGGTATACTCTAACCTCGTATTGCAATCGACATTGGAACATTACATTTCACTTTTTACGTGCATTGAGTGTGAAAAATGTAGCATCAGAGATTAGCAGAGCTACGTTTGTTTAAAATAATAAAATATAAATGGGTTTATACTAAATTAACTAGTCTACGATATAGTTTGTTTTATTTATAAAATATTCAAAATAAAATGGTGATAATTCAGAATAAATAATGCGATTCTGAGTTTGAAGAATCATCTTTAATTATTGAGATATCGAAAAGAGTATGGCAAAGTTACTAAACGATTCATAAAGTTTAAAACAAAGGAAAATCATAAGCATATTGGTTGAACGATTTATGAGATATCTGCTGGTTTAGAAAAAACGCATACAGAGGTTACCATACGCAAGACTCGATACACAAAGCTGGAAGTTTGTGTTTTGCCAAATAAGTTTAAATTTTTGCGATCATTGTGAACCGAACATTTCAAAATATGTATCAGTCTAGTAAAAAACCTCTTTCAACTCGTAACCCAAACTGTGCATGTCAAGCATGAATCACGTGTAGTGAATACGATAGTAAACATCTGAAAGCACGTGCTTTTGAATCATATTGGAGACAGGCGCACTCCAACGTATCGAATCAACAAGCATGATCTATCCATCACTTCGCGGTTACTACGTTACGCTTCCAGCTAGTTGAACGAAAGTAAACAACCTTGACAAAAGAAGCGAAATTTTCTTCAAGCTAAATCTGAATTTGATCTGTAAAGTCTCAGGTCAGTTTCAGGGTTCCGAAAAATGGATCTCGACTACCCTTATCAGAAAGAACGCCGTGAGTTCGGCCGCCAGTGCCTGTTTTCGGACAAGAACAAGGTCGAGTTCTCAGAACCTGCTAACCATGACCTATTCAAGGAGTATATCCTTCGGGATCCGGTGCACTTGGGTACGCAGTATAGCCACCAGATGGCGTTGAGTGAAATCAATACCGAAAGTGCGGAATATGAAAATCGTGGAATTTTACACTCTGAGGGTGGATGGCCAAAGGATGTTAATTACTTGGACCCTGAGCAAACTGTTCGATATCGCAGAAAGATTGAGAAAGATGAGAACTACGTGAGTCAGTTGACTACGATGATGAAACCAATGGAGCATTGTATTTATCAGAACAATGCCGTAAATATTTATGAAAATTATTTTGAGGGATTGGACCCTGCTCCTCTCATGGAAAAAGTAGCTCGAGAACTTTGAATGTATATAGAGACCCTTCCATCTACAAACAGCCAGTAACTCATCTCTCATGGTCTCCTGATGGTGGATCAAAAATAGCCGTGTCCCATTGCAATATGAACTTTCAAGAAACAAGCGGAAAAACTGTGTGTTCTTATATCTGGGAAATCGAAAATCCGAACGCTCCATTGTTGAGATTCACACCGCATAGTTCTATGATTTGCTTAGAATACAATCAAAGGATCCTACAACGCTGGTAAGCGGGATGTATAATGGCCAAGTAGCCGCCTGGGATACCAGGAACGAAAAAGCTCCAGTAATGATCAGCGAACGTGAGCACTCACACAGGGCCGCAGTGAACTCCACGTTGTGGATCAATTCGAAGAGTGGAACTGAATTCTTTTCTGGGTCTTCGGACAGTCAGGTTATGTGGTGGGATACAAGAAAGCTATCACAACCTATCGATACACTTTTGATGGATCCAATCAAATCAGACGAGCAAGACCTTTCACGTTCTTATGGCGTTAGTTGTCTGGAGTATGAAACATCTATTCCGACTAGATTTATGTGTGGAACGGAACAAGGTATGCTGTTTTCCTGTAACAGGAAGGGCAAATCCTGCAAGAGAAAATTGTTTTTAGGGTATGGAAACTAATACATACTCAGAAGGTATTTCTTACTAAAAGTTGCATCTTTTCTAGCTTCAATGTCATACCGGACCAATCTATTCATTGACGCGTAACCCAGCGTTTGTTAAAAATTTCCTCACCGTGGGCGATTGGATTGCACGCATTTGGTCTGAGGATTGTCGGGAAAGTTCAATCATTTGGACCAAACACCATTCTGTTATGCTGACCGATGGGGTGTGGAATCCAACTCGTTATTCAATATTCTATGTTAGTCGAGTAGATGGAGTGCTTGATGCATGGGATCTACTGCAGCAGCAAAGTGAACCTATTTTGAGCATCAAAGTCTGTGATGAGAGCTTGAAGTGTTTGCGTGCGCACGAAGCAGGATATTTGGTGGGAGCTGGCAGTATCAAAGGAGCCACCTTTCTGTTGGAAATGTCCGACAACATGACGTCTATAAAAAACGATAAGCCACTGGTAACAGCGGTATGTTGATCAGTAGCGTTTTTTTTTTATTAATTGCAGAAGCCTAATTCGAATTTTATCTCCAGATGTTGGAACGTGAAAACCGTCGTGAAAAGATACTTGAAGCTAAATCACGTGAAATGAAACTTAAAGTTCGAAGCCTACACCGCCAGGAAGATAACGTCGATGAGAAACCGAAATTGTTCCAATGCCAATGTAAGACTTTTTGCATGAAGTAAGAGATTATCGTTAATTATCTTTCTACTTCATTTTATTATAGCTGCATGTGATGCAGCCGAACAAGAATACCTTCAAATGCTCGATAAAGAAAGGAAATCACGGACCCCGGAAGAGTATGATCAAGGTTTGAAATTGTGGACTAGCACAAAGCCAAGAACACTGAATTTTGAATTGCAATTTTGTTCTCTTTTTTGCAGAATATGACCCCAGAAAGATTGCAAAACAAGTAAAAGAAGAAGCCTTATCAGACGACGAAAATCCTGAGTAAACATATTTGCATATTTAACATACGGCTAACGTTAAAGACAGAGGAAATTTGCTTCAACGACTTCAAGGAATGCTGGATTCAAATCAACATTTATTCATGCGAGTTGTAGATACACGTTATATAAAACAAAAAAAATGTTATTCTTCAAAATTATTAAGCCGCAAATATTTTAAAGAGTTCATGAAGCTAAATATACACCGTGTCCAATATAGTCTCATACACTTTTTCCTTGCATTGTTGTCGTGCAACTACTCAACATGCTTCACGTATGTGTTGGTGTAGTTTTGCACTATGTTTATACAAAATCTTTTAGATTATGTCCGATTGTTTTTATTCGGTGTTTATCTTTTACCAGGGATGAAGGAGTTTCGTGCTGTGGTGATGAAAATTTTTTTTGAAAGGTGAGCGCTATTTTCAGAAATTTGAAAAACCTCGGAGTAAAGCGGGATTTTGTGTACCGAACCATCCGAAGGTACCGTGACACCTGCTTGTTGGATGACCGGAAGAGATTCGGTCGTACTCGTACGGTGCGGACCGCACGAGTTGTTAAAGTGGTCAGGGAACGGATTAGACGAAAATCACCGAACTCTGTACGTAAAATGGCCGCAGATCTGAATGTTTCGAGATCGTCAATGCACAATATATTTTAAAATGATCTCGGAGTCCAAGCTTTCAAGAAACGTAAGGTTCACGAAGTTTCGGATCCTTCCAAGCAGAAACGACTCGAAGGGAAGAGACGAACTAGCCCAGGAGGCTAAAAGTCTCTTTAATAAAGAAAAAAAAAAAAAAAAAAAAAAAACGACTCGAAGGAGCAAGTCTGCTTTTGTCACGGCACGGTGGAGAAGAATTTAGCTTTTCCAACGAATTGTTATTCGTCTTGCAACAATCCCACAATGTCCAGAACGACAGATTGTGGGCTCTCTCTCTTTGAGAACAGTTCAAGAGAGTGATAGGAATATTCCACGGTTCCAAAGTGCTGCGTCAGTGATGGTTTGGGGAGGAATTTGCAAACGAGGCAAATTACCACTGGTTTTCATCGAAAATGGCGTTAAAGTGAATGCCGTATATTATAAAACGGAAGTTTTGGAGAAAGTTGTCAAGCCATATGTACAAGAGGTGTTTGGAAATGATCACTATGTGTTTCAGCAGGACGGAGCGCCATCGCATACTGCAATTCTCGTTCAGGGCTGGTGCCGAGAAAATTTGACCGACTTTTGGACAAGAATTAATGGCCTCCCAGTTCACCAGATCTGAATCCCTTGGATTATTTCGCATGGTCATACATACTGACGTAGGTAAATGACCACAGGGCGTCTAATAAGCAACAATTCAAAACCGTAATGAAACGAATTTGGGACGAAATGCCGATGGAAGTCGTGACAGGCGGCACTGTGACGGTTTGGAAAAACGTCTGGAGCTGGTCAAGAAGGTTAAAGGCGGTGTTATTACAAAACATATGCTGTAGTTGATCAGTATGATATTGCAATATAATGGATAAAGTTATCAATAAAATCTGGATCATCGATTTGAAATAGAGTTTTATTTTGTATAAAAATATATTGGACACGGTGTAAATACAGCTGATCTGGCAATAATTTAATAGCATCTGTGGGCGATCAATCATGCTCAAGCTCATGCTCAGTCTCCTTGTCCACTTTATTCACCGCAGATCGCCAGTTTACCTTGAACTGTTTCTCGCTCACAACAGCTTTTTGAGTCTTCTTAAGGTGTCGCTTGACGATGGCTCAATATTGTTCGATTGGGCGGAGCTCTGGCGTGTTGGGAGGATTCTTGTTCTTGGGCACCACTTCAACGTTGTTGGCAGCATACCACTCCATGGCCTTTTTTTCGAAATGGCAAGATGCCAAATCCGGCCAAAATAGAACGGAACAATTGTATCGCTTCAGGAAAGACAGTAGACGTTTTTGTAGGCACTTGCTCAGATAAATTTCCTGGTTGACGGTTCCGATCGTAATGCAAACGCTGCTTTTATTTATTTATTGAAAATGTCTGCCACCTTTCCCCGTAAGTTTCTTTGTCCTGTACCACGCAATCGAACTTCGTCAGCATCGTCGTGTACAACTTTCGTGGTCGTACTTTGGCCGATGTGTTTTGTTTATCGTCGCGATTTTTAGTCACCACTTTTTTGTAAGTCGACCGTCCAGCTCGTTTTTTAGCTCTATCCACGGTCGAAGGCGCCATTCCCAGCTTCTTTACGACATCTCGGACGGAGAGGTCCACTCTTTTTGTCGTCGCTGTGGCCTTCGGCTTTCGATTTCCCCCCGATCCAGCTTTCCTGGCTGTCGACAAACGCCGCCGAACACTTTGAATACGGTTGGTAACAGTTGATTTAGCCACATTCAACAATTTCGCCAACTTGGCGTGAGAGTAGTTTGGATTTTCGCCATGCACGTGCAAAATTTTGGTGCGTTGCTTCTCTTCTTTCGACGACATTTTGATAACTGAAGTGCCAATCGCAAAATCAAAATAGAGGCATGGTGCTAAACGCACACATCTTCAAAATGCGGGGTGTGCAAAATTAAAAATGTTTTATTTTGCGATTTTAGTAACGTGGTTTGCCAATTACTCGTGGCTAGCTCGAGGTTAATGGATCATATTATCGTTTGGAACGGGCTAGGCAGGTAAATTAGTTCAGGTATTAGTTGCTACTCATGATTGCGACATCTACCAAATCCTCGGTCCCTGTAGTCCCTTTCAGAAACTAAGCAGCAAATGGCTGACCGCAGCTTGCTGGTCAGGCACAAGTAGCACGGAAACAAAGGGATAATATAACTGGGACACAATGGCCGGATATTTACTAGAGTGGAAGGAAGGGGGGTGATGACGTTACACTCTTATATCAGACAAACAAAGGAATTCGTAAATCGCTTATATGTAGGGATTATCACGCATTCCCAAAACATCTCTTACCTCTCGGAAGGGTTGTCTACCTCGGGCCACTAGGGTATCCAACAGTCGTGCTCTGGAGGCATCATTATCTAGGCAATGCCAAACTGGAGGCATGATTATCTAGGCAATGCCAAACTGCGTGAGCGATGTCATCATAACCGGTTCTGCACCTACATAAATTGCTATCGAAGAGGTTAATTCTGTAGAGATGTGCGTCTAGCGAGTAGTGGTTGGACATAAGTCTTGGTATCACTGGAGTTGCTCTCCTAGACATAGATAAAGCATTCGACAGTGTTTGAAATGAAGGTTTGATTGCTAATTTGGAAAACTTCAATTTTCTGCTACATATAATGAGATTAATTCAAAGTTTTTTAACTGACAGAACACTGAAGGTAAATTATCAGAATTACAAATCTGATCGACTGCCTGTTAAAGCTGGAGTTCCTCAGGGTAGCATTCTTGGGCCGATATTATAAAACAATTTTACTTCCGACCTCCCTGATTTGCCTCAGGGTAACCAGAAATCCTTGTTTGCCGATGACACAGGCATTTCCGCTAAAGGAAGAAGTCTTCGTGTCATTTGCAGGAGACTGCAGAAAAGTTCATACATTTTCTCTTCTTATTTACAGAAATGGAAGATTTCTCCCAACGCCTTCAAAACTCCTTATAATATTCCCACATAAACCTAGAGCTTTCCTTTTTGAAACCTAGTAGTAGTCACACAGTTACTATGTACGGTGTTACAATTTATTGGTCATATTTTAACAATTACTGTTGATATTTCACGGTAGTAGTTAGAGCACCTAGATTTACATGAAATTTAAATATTGATAATTTTGGAAAAAATAAAGAGTTTAAAAAAAGCTACTTTCTTTACTGTTTTTAAAAGTAATTTCTTAGTTTCTTTTTAAAGTAATGGAAATATATGCACACATGGAGCTATATATTTTAGGTCTTGACTGAAGTATCGAACCAAATGTTAAGTTAAACTGACAACGTTGATAAATTATATATAAATTCTCAGTACAATGGACCTGGCGATTAGTGTATTGTAGTTCGCTATCCTAGGCAGATTTAAGTGCTTGTTTCAGCCTTAGCAAAGTATTTGGAAACACTGCATAGAAACACTCCAAAACTTAATTGTTTGTGAACTATCTCCTTGTTCTACTAAGCTATAACATTATAGAAGGGTGTTATAAAAAGTATCAATAAAATAAGCTACACAGCAAAACAGTTGTTGAATATAACACATAATCAGATGCACATAGGTCATTCCATCGGTTGTGTAATGTTAGGTTGTCTCGATGTACACAATAAAATGACGCACTGCTTATCGATGTAATTTGGTCGACGTAAACGAGACAACGTAACTCATCGAGCCAACGTGAATCATCAAGACGTACTTCTTAGTCGCGACGTAAAGAGAGTAATGTATAACTTTTACAATGTAATTTTCGGATATTATTCAATAGAAAAAAAAGATTTACAGCGGAAATTAAAACACAAGGACCTTTTTATTAATAAGAATTAAATTTGAATAAAAATTAAATTTGAAATCTGGCAATGCTTTCGATGGAATTTTGCGATGTCTTGGAATGGTACTGACATCCGGGCAAAAGACAGAGGAACAAGATATCCGATTGATGTGCTATGTAAGCAACATGTTCTATGCGAGTGCTGTCCAGTTAAAGTTCAACAAAATCGAAATGTGTTGCAGCGAGTCGCGGATCTGTCGTTTTTTCGTCCGGTTTTTCTTTTCATTCTCGACCTTGATATTGAACGGAAGCGGAAACTCTTCTTTTTTACGATCGTCACCATCGTCACTCCCCCAGGACCAGCCACTCCACTAGCAAGCAACGATGATGCATCCCCATTAATGCCATTACACCATTAATGCTGGGTTTGCATTGCTCTTACCTTGTTTACTTCCACAATCATTTCCTTTTCTTCCTCCATTGCTCGAATTATCACAATATTTCCATAGACTAACTCTAAGACCAGTAGGTCCCATACAAAAACGATTTTTTTCTTGGCTCAGTCAGTACTAGCACATCGGTCCCAAGCTCGGTCCCAAGGTCAATAATGCGCCCCTAGTAATGAACTCACACGAACACACTCTCAAATATTCTCAAAATAACACAGCAAATCAAAACAAAGGCGCAAATATGTATAACAAGGTGCTGGCTTCAAGGTGAACCTCGGACCGGAGAGATGCCGATAGGTCCATCTGATTTGATCCATCATTGCCCAAGGGGTTATTAACAGCAGAGTTGGTACCTAGATATGGTTGGTTGAATGAGAAATAATATCCAGCACCAACAGCGGTCGTTTGGATCAAGACTGACAAGCTCCGTTGGAAGTTGGGAGAAACTGATTTCACAAATTGCTGATCCTGGTCATGGCAGACAATTGACTGTTTTGCTCAAGGATCATTCTACGCTGACCTTGCATTTTTTTGCGGAGCAGTGCATTCTGCATAATCGATTGGGTGTGTATTTTAAGTTCGAGTTATGTAAGTTGGAATACACGGCGGCTGCTAAGCTTGATGTTGTTGTTGCTGTTGGTTAGATCCATTATCGGCGGTGTTCGAAGAATTTCGGTCTGCTGAGTTTTGTTGAGCATCTGCAGCTTGTAGTGCTCTTGAGCGGTCTGATTGCTGTTGGTACGATCATGTTGTCTCTCACCCGGCTATAAGCGGAGCTGATATTGGCATGTGAAACGTTGTTCTGTGGAGCGACTTGGCTATACGACTATGAGAAACGGTTTTGGTATTGCTGTGGAAAGCTACAGTCAAACGGATAACGGTTGTAATTGCCGTTGGCGGCAAAGTTGTCCTGCGTCATATTAAACGAGTTCTAGGGTCTGTCATGGTTTGAATCAGCTTATTGGTAGTTACCATTTCGGAACCATTTACTAGCCCGAGATCGGACACTCGTTCGAGTAGTTGAGTCAGAACTCAGCAACGAATCAAACTTCATAAACTTTTCAAAGTTGTTCACGTTGACACCGCTGTGCTTCTGAGTGCCATCAGCCAGATCGGCCATAAGCTTCGTTGGAGTGCTACGAGCTGGTGGTGGCGATCCTGTGTTGGTCACACTTTCAACATCATTTTCGCGCCCGGATGAATCGTGCGGTTTAGAAAAGTCGTTCCGTTTTACATTCACGATATGTTCATAGTGGTGAAGATCATCGAAGAATGAGTTGTGCTTCTCCGGAGAGTTCTTTCCATCAACACTGCTAGCTTTTCCCCAATAGGTCTGAGAAACCGATAAGCCCTCATGGTTGGATAGGTCATCATCAAAGCCGCGCAGTGCTATAGTGTCCAAGCGGGAAGTTGGACCAGCGGATACCCATTCTGGTTCATTCTCAACCATAGAGTTTTGCATTTGATAATTCTCGCCTTCACCCCGATAGCTTCTCACAATCAAATGGTGGTTACGGTTGCTAAATTCATGGTTGTCTGAATCTTGGACCAATGAATCCATTCTCTTGTCTGTTAGCGTTTTTTGCCTGTCGTCTCGTCCTTGAGATTGACCCTTGCCAATGTTGTTGCATGCACATTTATCCTTGTCATCCTGCCGAAAATTTCCAGCACGAGATTTGTACTGACGGTTGGGTTGGCTCCTCCATATGGAAAATGTAGCGACCATGGGATCATCTGCTGCCACAGGTCGCTGGAAAGAGAGTGCTGATTTTCTAAAGGATATCAGCTGATCGAACGTGTAGCGGATCGGAGGCGAGTACATTGGTTGAGCTTCGGACAAAATGATAGCCGGCAGCTCGCACCTCAAGATGGCTGGGTCAAATTCATCCTGCGGAGGATCATCTGCATTAAGGGGACCCTCCCCTGGATTTGGACAAAATAATGCAAAGTTTGTATTTTGTTTTTGTGGGAGAATGAAAAGACGTACGAACTTCCGGTTTTGACGATTAAATTTGATTATTATTCAAAATTTCAAAGAGAAAAAAATGTGAAAATTCAAAATGGCGGCTACTAAATGGCGATTTCTCGAAACCATGTTTTTCAATCTAACTTCAAGCCTTGAGCTTAACTATTAATCCGATTCCGTCCATCACATAACTGTTTAAATGGTTATAATTTGTACGGCTTGAACTAAAAATTGGCATTAATAATTAATTATTTATAATTATTGAACACGGTTGAAATAAAAAAAGTAGCGAAAAATTAAACTTTTCAGTTCAAATGATCACTATAACTATATTTGATTTTTGTTCACTACAAGAGGCTGCAGGCTTGAAGTTGTTGTCCCATATTTTGCGCACAGAGGCTTACGGAAACCGCCATTTTGTAGTCACCATTTTGAACTTTCACAATTTTTTTATCTCTTTGAAATTTTGAATAATAATCGAATTGATTCGTCAAAACCGAAAGTTCGTACGCCTTTTCAATCTCCCTTTCGAAACGCAAAACACACGAAGTTATCAAACTACAATATTCTGCCGCGTTTGCATCAGTCTAAGCCAAACAGATGTGCCGGTTAAGTTAGCTGAACGAAGATGTCGAGGATTTGTAACATTTATTGTCAGTGCAAACCTCAGTTTGATATCAGTTACAAATAAAACCATATACACTGGCGTTTGACACACAACAAGCCGACCCAAATTTTAAACCCGATCCAGTTTGGAACGGAATCAAAAACGAATACGCTAAAAAAACGAACAAGTTTGGCAATGCTGCGAGATTTAATTTTATATAAAAACAGAATGCGATAAACCATCAAAGTCGTGTAATATTTAACATTTTGTGCGGAGTTCTCTATGTGCATTAGTTTTCGTGTAATATTTATGTTTTTAATGTGTGATTATTACATTCATGCAACTAATTTTTTTTTTATGATGTAATTTGAAGACCGATGTAATATTCCACTAAGTGGATGTTATTGTGCATCGTATTTCCTTGATTACATCAGTTTTTAATACGTTATAATTGTCCTAGCTTCGGCTGGACATATACTAAAAATACGTTATAATCAATTACGTTGATGTATATTTCTTTTTTTTTTGCTGTATAGTGATATGGTGTAATGTATCTGAACTAAACATAGCAATACAATAAAAAAGGATGATGTTCCTCTAATACGTGGGCAGCATTTTTCATCAAACGAAGAGGTTATAGCCGTCGTAGAGGAGTATTTTGCAGGCCTTCCAGAAAGTTACTTCCGTGATGGGTCAACAAATTTGGAAGATCGTGGGACCAAGGGTCCTGATTTTATGGGAGATTATACTGAGCAATAAAAGTGATTTCCCCAAAACAAAAAATGTATTTTAATTTTTTATTATTATACGTCGGCCTATTTCCTCACATGGTGACAATCACCGACGCCAAGGAGACGACTCCACCACCTGGACCCTACCTATCGAATATGAGCCGGGACCAACGGCTTTACTAAGACGTGACCAGATTTTTTCGCCTCAGAAAAACCAGCCACGACGACTGGGATTGAACCCAGACCCACTGGGGTGCCAAGTAGTAGTCACGCTTACCACTACACCACCGACGCCGGTTTATTTAAATTTCAGCTTTCAAAACTTTTTGACTAACATAGTACGCACGAGATGGAGCAAAAAACAACATGATTATGGTGATTTATGTTTTCTTTATGACAAACATACAAACGCACATACTTATGAAAAACCATCCGATTTTTTTCAAACTCGTTACAAGCAACACTTAAAAACCAATTGAATTTCAGTATCGTTTTCCATTCCATAGTCACAGACTTATTTTATGAGCCATCATTAACATTAACACAACCGAAAACTTAATAAATAGATCAACACTCTCACGATGCTCGCACTTATAGCTGATACTGTAAATCGTTTGAATTGCCGAACGACACTTTTTTAAACTAAAATGCAACACTACATACATAGGTAGGTAGGTATCCCTAGCATCCGGGTCTCATCGATCCAACAAACCATTCATGGCGAAGAAGTTCGCACGCCCGCCACATCCTATCTGGCACGGACCATTCGCTCGTCGCTAGTTGTAACGTGAAGTCGGTTTTTTTGTGTGTTCTGTCAATAAAGGACCTGTGACGACGCCAGCGCAAAACGCGTGTTTTACAACAATTTGTTTCGTGGCATCGCGAGGGCTCGACAGTTACTACATTACACACGTGCTCAAATTGGCATGTTGTCGTCGCGTCTGCGAGTAGTTTGCGTGTATAAAGCAAATTAGGCTACAGACAAAGTAATAAAGTGTGCCAAAACGTGATATCGTGGTTACGGAACCGGCCCAGACATCCTTGAACTTGTGAATATATTATACTCATTCATAGTAAGAGCAAAACCAACCATTCAAGATGAAAATAGACGGGAAGATCAGTAGCAGCCAGATGGAACAGAGTTGGACTCGGTATATGGTAATGGCCGATACCAAAACGCTCCGAAAACCAGTCGAATTGCAAGAGGAAAATGAAGTTCAGGCCAACATTCCACCCAACAAAACCCTTCAGAAGAACTTCACCACCGTAAGTCCGGTCGAGAAAGGCTTGCAATGTACGCCGTTGATTCTGAATACTCCGGTGTGGACTGTACATAATAGCCTAGTGCATTCGGGCATAACGCATTATGAGGGCGGATGGCCAAAGGACATCGACACTCATGATGAAGAAGTGACGGCGAGGTATAGAAGAAAGCAGGAAAAAAGCGAAGCGTACCTGTGCCAGATGAAAGGATTGACCAAGGTTAGTGAACAGTATTGATTCTCAAAAATAAAAATATTTTTGGGGTATCCTTGACAGGCTGACTGACAGGTTCCGTAGTTGTTTTTTCTGCAATTTAGACTAGCACTCAGCGATTGCATGCTTAGCACGAGACAGCAGTTTTTGTCTATTATTCCCAAAATTGAATTTTCATTCGTGCTTCGGGTTTCGACACTAAAAACCAACTAGGCATAGTTTTTTTTTTAAACGCTTGTATTCTACGCTTTAGACACAATGCAGGTCAATTCATTCTGTTTTTCACTCGTTATCGAGAGGCATTTTGAAAGTACCTTTAATCGTACGGTTGTCGGAAATTCTACACCGGACGCTTACTTTGTGTTTGAATTCGATTTCAATGCTACGGGAGGCATTATTGAAGGATTTCAACATTGACCATATTATTTCGCTACTGAGAATAATCAGTTGGCATGTTAATGTCAAAGACAGAGGACTTCGTATCTCATAATATCGGCTACGAAGTGGGTAGGTGATGTTACGCTTTTAGATCAGACAAACAAAGGAATTCGTGAATCGCTTGCACGCATTCCAAAACCATCTCTTACCTCGCTTAAGGGTTGTCTACCTTGGGCCACTAGGGTATCCAATAGTCGTGCTCTGGAGGCATCATTATCCGGGCAATTGCAAACTGCGTGAGCGATGTCATCATAACCGGTTCCGCACCAACATAAATTGCTATCGAAGAGGCTAATTCTGTAGAGATGTGCGTCTAACGAGTACAGGGTGTGGCAGAAAATTATGCGAAAATTTGATCTATTTCTTTCAAATCCCATTTTCAACTAATTCAAGCAATAATATTAACATTTTCGAGTGCAGTTATCTTTATAAAGTCCTTTTAAACAAATTTTTATTAATAACCTCCTCGAGCTGACGCCGGAAGCCAGAGCATACCTTTCGGACGTAGTCCTCCGACATTGACTGCCATGTGCGTGTTATGGTTGACTTCAGGGTTTTCACTAGGGTGTGATGTTTTGTAGACTCGTGCTTCAACGTATGCCCAAATCGAATAATCCAACGGATTAAGATTTGGACTGCTGGGGGGCCACAAATCCTTCGGCCAAAACTTCATGTTATCGTTCAACCATTGTTGGGTTCGATTGGACGTGTGACACGCCGCTCTATCTCGCTGTAGGACAACGTTTTGGTACTCGGAGAAGTTGGCCTTCACCCAGGGAAACACTTGGTCCTTTAAAATACCGATATACACTTCGGTATTGATTTTTACTCCAGCATCAATGAAAACAGGCGGCATTTTCAAACCGTTGGACGCCACCAAGCCAAACATCATGACACCAGCCGGATGTTTGGTTTGAAGTTTGAATTTCACTTTTTCCGGAACGTTCTTCATTTTCTGCGGTGAAATGAACCGGTCCGTGCGGCTGTTGGCCACAGCATCGTTGCTGAAAAGCTTTTTGCCGGAGAACAGGATTATCATTTGTTCCTTCTTCAACGATGAAAGCAATCTCTTGGAACGAGTCACTCGTACTTCCTTGACCCGGTCCGTAATCAAGTGGCGTTTCACTCTGGCTCTGGAAGATGCATGCAGGTCTTCATTGATGATTCTCCGCAAGGATTTCCCTGAAATATTGGTTTCCTTTGCAAGTTTTCTTATGGAACGCACCGGGTTGCGAGCAATTTTTGCACGGACCGATTTGATCACGTTTGGCCTGCGTGCAAAACGCGGACGTCCGCTTCCCGGTTTTCGCTGCTTAGGACCATCCTGCAGGGACTTTTTTTATGCGGTAAACTGTTGCCAAATGGCACCCTACCACCTTGGCAATCTCTTTCAGCTTCTTCTGGGCGAGCAACAAACTGGTGATCACTTCTTTCGCGAACATTTTGACGAATTTGCAATAAAACAAATAGAATGTTTGGATGCAGCACTTGAAAGTAAACATAAACAAATACACTTTCGACAGAAATTAGTCTCCAGCTACACGAATTAACCCAATACTCAAGTTTGAACATTTTCGCATTATTTTCTGCCGCACCCTGTAGTGGTTGCACATAAGTCTTGGCATCACATAAATGAAACCGCGACTTGCATCCTGACCTGAAACATTTGGAATAATGGAGTGTAACCACCGCCCAAGAGAATTACTGGTCCAATCGTTTTGCCAACTTTGAAGAAAACTCTGACGTACTAATGGAAAAAATTCATCATGTGAAATTCTTCTTTCAAAAATCTCGCCTTCTTGTGCGCCCACCCTTGCTAGAGAGTCCACCTTCTCGCTACAGAGTCGCCATACAAAGGTGATCTTTCGACCAACGCACACATCTGCTCCCTTATTTTTGAAAAAAAAGTAAGATGAGTGCCTCACTGTTTTCATCGACTGCAGGGCCTCAATAGAACTGAGACTATCTGAGAAGATGAAATAATAGTCTATGGGCATGTCGGAAACTATCCCCTATGCGAAATTGACTGCTGCCTGCTTAGCAACATATATACGGAACAAAATCCCTGAAGTTTCCGGAAGGCAGATGAGTATTCATTGTAAACACCGAAACCAGCGACCCATCATTGAAAATTCTTCTATTGCAATTGACATGTTGGTACTTTTCAATAAAAATATGGGGAATTAAATTAGGTCGAAGTTGATCTGGAACTCCTTGAATAGCTTGAATAATTAATGGAGGAACTGCGATAAGGTAAGCGTGCACTAGGAGAATTATAGCAATAATCAATATGCAACTAGCGATTTGAAATTGCTTCACTGTTGTAGAACCCTTTGGTCCGAAGTAAAACCTGAAGCCAGCACCTTGCTATACATATTTGCGCCTTTGTTTTGATTTGCTGTGTTATTTTGACAGAATATTGGAGAGAGTGTTCGTGTGAGTTCATTATCAGGGGCGCATTATTGAGCTTGGGACCGATGTGCTAGTACTGACTGAGCCAAGAAAAAAATCGTTTTTGTATGGGACCTACTGGTCTTAGAGTTAGTCTATGGTTATACCATGGACCCAAAAAGACCGTGACCCAGACTAATATCGGACGACATAATGTTAATATAGATTCCTAAGACTCTAGACTGAGTTCTCAATTCGAGCATTTCTTCGAATCCTTGAGGGTTTGAGCTGTTTAGTGGAATACTTGTAACTATAATTTAGAAGAAAAATTAGTAATCTCCATTTAATTCCAACTACCTTTGCTTATCTTCGACAGATACGCGTATTTCGTCTACAATGTGCAGACTTCTTCAGTGTCTCGTACTTATAAACTCGACTGAATGAAAACCTTCGCCACCTGCCGTATATATACTATTTTCTAAATACAAATCGTTTACCTATCATTATGTTGTTTATACCTATCTTATTATTAGTTTGTTTATACCTATCCTGAGTCAAAAACAAGTGTACTTAATATCTAACTCGCTTCTTTCTCATCTATACCTAACATACTTATTGTGTAGCAGCGGGTGCTCCGCTTCGTCGGGTTTGATGTCGTTTGGGTAGTAAGTTGAAGAGCCATGTGTAACCGTTGCCTTGGTCTTTGTTTAGTAGATTTGTGTTCTGTTGTTTGTTTATTTCTAAGCTTTCTGCGACGTCTAATTTCCAGGGTGTAGATGTAGTCCGTAATATTGTGATGTCATTCGTCGTTATGTCGTGATTTTCCGTGAAGATGTGTTCTGCGACTGTTGATTTGAAGTTATGTGAAATTCCTTTCTCGTTCTGTTTGACAGCCTTAGTCACCTCCGCTAGATGCTCCTTGAACCTTGTTGCCAAGGTTCTCTTTGTTTGACCTATATATATTTTGCTGCAGTGTTTACACTTGATTCTGTATACCCCTGCTCTGCCTAATGTGTCTACTGAATCTTTAGTGGAGCCTAACATCGATGCTAATTGGTTGTGCCTACTAGAAAAAACTAAGTCTAAGCCAAATTCCCTAAGTCGTGGTTTAAGCTTTTGTGTAATGTCTTTATCGAAGGGGACGGATACACGTTTTAGGGGTTCAGGTGAGTCTGAGAGGGTTGTTAGTGATTTCCTATGAAGATGTTTTTCCTTTTTGTTGATGATCGCTTGAATTGTCCTCTTTTCGTACCCATTGAGTCTGGCAGTTTCGAAGATATATGCTAATTCTTTGGCTTTTCCAGTTTTATTGAGAGGAAGGGTCAACATCCGGTGGATCATGTGGTGGAAAGTGGCCATTTTGTGCTGAAAAGAGTGGTTTGAAGTGTATGGGATGACTCTTTGGGTGTTTGTGGGTTTTCTGAAGATTTCGAACTCTAAAGGAGATGGCGACAATAATTCTCTCTTTACTAGAAGGTCGAGGAATGCAAGTTTTCCATCCTTTTCTATTTCATGGGTGAACTTAATGTCTTTGTGGAGATTGTTGATTTCTTGAAGAATTAGGGAGAGATCGTCTTTTTTCACTACGGCGAAGATGTCGTCGACGTATCTACACCAACGAGTTGGGAGTAATCCTTTCGCTTTTAGGATTGTCTCCAAATTCGCCATAAAGAGTTCACAGAGGAATGGGGATAGAGGATTTCCCATAGGGGCTCCTTTTAATTGTTTATAGAATGATCCTCTGAAAGTGAAGTAGTTCTCTTCCATGCAAAGTCGAGTCAGCTTAAGGTACATCCGCACCTTTTGCTTCCATGTTGTGTCATCCCCCTGTTTCAAAAGCCAATCTTCTAGAAGGTTAATTGCGTCCTTGATCGGTACGCTAGGGAAAAGGGCCGTGACGTCGAAAGATACCATAACTTCATTGTCATTTATATGACCTGATGACTGTAGCTGTTGTACAAATTCTTGGGAGTTGCGAACTGAGCTTGTTGGGAATTGCTCGGAGATACCTTCAATTCTTTTACTAGCCATTTTGCTAGCTTATGGGCTGGAGATCCTACAGATGAAACAATCTCCCTCATTTCGTTTCCGGGTTTGTGGACTTTTGGGAGGCCTTTAATTCTGGGGAGGATGGGGTTTGGTTCGCGAAGGGGGACTGCTGCATCCCCTAATGCTGCTTTACACTCCTTTAGTGTTTTGTCCACGTGTTTCACCATGTTTGGTAGGGGGTCTACCCGAAGCTGCCTATAAGGGCCATTATATATTTTCCCTAGCGTACCGATCAAGGACGCAATTAACCTTCTAGAAGATTGGCTTTTGAAACAGGGGGATGACACAACATGGAAGCAAAAGGTGCGGATGTACCTTAAGCTGACTCGACTTTGCATGGAAGAGAACTACTTCACTTTCAGAGGATCATTCTATAAACAATTAAAAGGAGCCCCTATGGGAAATCCTCTATCCCCATTCCTCTGTGAACTCTTTTTGGCGAATTTGGAGACAATCCTAAAAGCGAAAGGATTACTCCCAACTCGTTGGTGGAGATACGTCGACGACATCTTCGCCGTAGTGAAAAAAGACGATCTCTCCCTAATTCTTCAAGAAATCAACAATCTCCACAAAGACATTAAGTTTACCCATGAAATAGAAAAGGATGGAAAACTTGCATTCCTCGACCATCTAGTAAAGAGAGAATTATTGTCGCCATCTCCTTTAGAGTTCGAAATCTTCAGAAAACCCACAAACACCCAAAGAGTCATCCCATACACTTCAAACCACTCTTTTCAGCACAAAATGGCCACTTTCCACCACATGATCCACCGGATGTTGACCCTTCCTCTCAATAAAACTGGAAAAGCCAAAGAATTAGCATATATCTTCGAAACTGCCAGACTCAATGGGTACGAAAAGAGGACAATTCAAGCGATCATCAACAAAAAGGAAAACATCTTCATAGGAAATCACTAACAACCCTCTCAGACTCACCTGAACCCTAAAACGTGTATCCGTCCCCTTCGATAAAGACATTACACAAAAGCTTAAACCACGACTTAGGGAATTTGGCTTAGACTTAGTTTTTCTAGTAGGCACAACCAATTAGCATCGATGTTAGGCTCCACCAAAGATTCAGTAGACACATTAGGCAGAGCAGGGGTATACAGAATCAAGTGTAAACACTGCAGCAAAATATATATAGGTCAAACAAAGAGAACCTTGGCAACAAGGTTCAAGGAGCATCTAGCGGAGGTGACTAAGGCTGTCAAACAGAACGAGAAAGGAATTTCACATAACTTCAAATCAACAGTCGCAGAACACATCTTCACGGAAAATCACGACATAACGACGAATGACATCACAATATTACGGACTACATATACACCCTGGAAATTAGACGTCGCAGAAAGCTTAGAAATAAACAAACAACAGAACACAAATCTACTAAACAAAGACCAAGGCAACGGTTACACATGGCTCTTCAACTTACTACCCAAACGACATCAAACCCGACGAAGCGGAGCACCCGCTGCTACACAATAAGTATGTTAGGTATAGATGAGAAAGAAGCGAGTTAGATATTAAGTACACTTGTTTTTGACTCAGGATAGGTATAAACAAACTAATAATAAGATAGGTATAAACAACATAATGATAGGTAAACGATTTGTATTTAGAAAATAGTATATATACGGCAGGTGGCGAAGGTTTTCATTCAGTCGAGTTATTAGTACGAGACACTGAAGAAGTCTGCACATTGTAGACGAAATACGCGTATCTGTCGAAGATAAGCAAAGGTAGTTGGAATTAAATGGAGATTACTATTTTTTCTTCTAAATTATAGTTAATTTCTTCGAAGTTTTCAATCACAAGGTTGTTAATGATTCCACACTTGATCAGTATTCTAGATGAGAGCTCCAAGGAGCGGTTCTGTAAGGGTTTCATTCCTGCCAGAACCTCCAGGCTCATATTATGCGAGGGCAATACGTAAACAACGATATTGAACGCGTTCCAATTTAATGAGTTGGCTGTTTCTTGCTGAGAGGAAGCAAAAAGAGCCATATTTGTGAACTGAAAGAATAGTTGTTTTGTAGAGTTTATTGAGGTCTTCCGGGTGAGCACCCAACCATGTTCCGGAAATTGATCTTAGAAGATTGATCCTTTGTTGACATTTTTTAAATATGCAATGTGAGTACACCAAGGAGATTTTGAATCAAACATGACTCCAAGGTATTTGAAGGTCAAAGATTGGGTAGTATCTCTTCCCAACAGCTTGAGGCGCAGTTGGGCTGGGAACAACTTTCTAGTAAACATTACCAGTTCGATTTTTTTGCGGTGGAAACTCATTTGGTCATTTGGTTTGCTGACAGTAAGTTATACAAAAAAAATATTTAAAATTCCTGGTAAAACACTACTGTGCAGATTATCTGCAAGTATATCTATGGAAGCTGAATCAAATGCGCCCTCAATATCCAGAAACACTGAAGCCAATTGCTCCTTGTGTGCAAAGGCCAGTTGTATATCAGATGAAAGCAATGCTAAACAATCGTTTGTTCCTTTGCTCTTTCGGAAACCAAATTGCGTATTTGATAGAAGGTTGTTTGATTCAACCCAACGCTCAAGCCTTGATAGGATCATTTTTTCTAACAATTTCCTTAAATATGATAGCATAGAGATCGGATGGTATGAATTGTAATCCGACGCTGGTTTCCCAGGCTTTTGAATAGCTATTACTTTAACCTGTCTCCATGCGGGTGGAACTTAATTTAATTCCATGAGAGTGTTATACAGGTTATACAAGTATACAAGTTATACAAGTTATACAAGTAATCATCTTTTAGCGATATCGGGGAGATTTTTCAGAAGGTTGAATTTAAGCATATCCCTTCCCGGAGCATAGTTGTTCGATTAAAGAAGTGCCATTGAAAATTCCAACATTGTGAATGGTTCGTCCAGAAAACCGTTACTTCGGGTTGTATCCCGCAAGTTCGGTTTGGTTGGGACAGAGTCTGGACAAACCTTTTTAGCGAAGTCAAATATCCACTGCATGGAGATTCTTCACTCTCATTAGAGGATGAGCGGTTTCGCATGTAGCGAGCCTTTCTCCAAAGCGTTGTTATCGAGGTTTCTCTGGATAGTCCCTCTACAAACGAACGCCAATAATTGCGTTTCTTAGCATTGAGTAAGTTTTTAGACTTTTTTTTCAAGCTTGAGGTACTTATCAAAAAGCTCACATGTTTCATGTCTACGATAATCTTTAAACGCATAGTATGCAGTACGCAGACGTATGCAGAAATGTATCAGCCGTTCAAAATGAAAATTCTTTTTTGATTTTGTGTTCCGATGAACTGGACTCTGGCGTAACCGATGAGAGTGGATTTCAGGAGGTACACGCCCCCGGTAAAAGGAAACCCACTAGTTCCCACTAGTGTGCGCCGGAAACAAATAAGAGTCCAGTTCATCGGAACACAAAATCAAAAAAGAATTTTCATTTTGAACGGCTGATACATTTCTGCATACGACAATTCCGAGCTGTTTTTCGATCCATCGATGAGAAGTGTTTGGGTTTTCGAAGTGAGTGCCCAACATTTGTTGGGGCACTATTTCTTCATTCGAAGCCATCACTGAAATCACTCGACCGATTTTCACGCAACTCATAACACAATTGACACAACACAATGAAATACATTCAGTTAAAATTTCAATAATTTTTACCCAAACGCTAAAAAGTTACGAACAATTGTGTGTGTCCAAATTTCATCGAATACAGTCTTTATGACACCCATCAGCCATAACTTTTACGTTTTCCTAGTCAACAACCCGCGTTGAATAATATGTTGATAAAGGTTACATTTCACATAGACTAATCCAACATGTTAAACTTTTTCTAGACTATGGAACATGCCATCCTCCAGAACAGCGCTTGTGACATCTACCAGAATTACTTTGAAGACATCGAACAGCACGAGTTGATTGAGCAGTTCAGTTCGAAAACCGTACACGTGTACAAGGACAACTTAGACGTGAAACGATCCTGCTGCTACATTTGCTGGTCAGAAGAAGGAATGCATTTTGCTTCGATACACTGCAACATAGGAGAAAGGAACAATCCAGTGACTGATTCATACATCTGGGATATCGGTGAGTTAATAACGGATAAACTAATTAGTACAACTTTCCAATACCTTTTTCCATTGCATAGAAAATCCAAATGTTCCATTGCAAACTCTCGTCCCGCCATATCAAGCACGTTGTTTGGAATATAATTTTAAAGACGTTTGCCAGCTGGCCGGCGGACTATTCTCTGGGCAAATTGCCATTTGGGACATCAGAGTGGCGAATGAGCCGGTTGAAATGACACTCCGCGAAGCAAGTCACAAAGACGTCGTCACGAAGGTTCTGTGGACCGGGACGAAAACATCGAATGAATTCCTTTCCGGATCCACAGATGGTAGAATCCTATGGTGGGACATGCGAAATTTAAATGAACCCTACGACTTTTTGAATCTCGCTCCCAAGGATGCAAAGAATGTAGATCCGAAGCGATGTTTCGGGGTTTGTGCGGTTGAGTTTGAACAGACTATGCCAAACAAGTACACGGTTGGAACCGAGAATGGTTTGATTTACAGTTGCAGTAGGAAATATAAAACCCCGGCTGATAAAATCCAGGCACTGACCGTGGCTCACACGGGGCCGGTTTATTCGGTTGAAAGAAATCCGTTGTTTATTAAAAACTACATAAGCGTTGGAGACTGGCAGACAAAAATTTGGACAGAGGACTGTCGTGATAATCCGATAGTTTGGACGAAGGAATACGCTGTTCAATTGACATGTGGAGTTTGGAGCCCTACCCGTTGTTCTTTGGTGTTTATCTGTCGGATGGATGGAGTTATGGACGCTTGGGATGTTATTCATCGCCTTGATGGACCGGTTTTACGCATTAAAGTGAGTATAGAATTTACGACTTTTCACATTATAAAAATGAAAATGCACTTGTTTCCTTTAGCTATCGGATGTACCACTATTGGCACTGAGAGTTCATAAGAGTGGAAAACTTATCGCAAACGGTACTGAGAGTGGTGCGATATACCTGACTGAAATATCCGATAACTTAACCTTCAGTTCGGCTAACGATAAGCCGGCTTTGTCTGGTATGCTTGAACGAGAAATGCGCAGACAACGACTATTGGAGGCAAAGATAAAAGAAATGAAGCTGAAGGAAAAGGAACTCGAGCGAGAAAGAATACGTCGACAAATGCGTATGGAGAAGGAAAATTCCATCGAAGACGAAGAACAGGACTTGATCGTCGATGCGCAACACCAGTTTTGGACGAAGATTCATGGCCGTAAAAGCCTCAAGAACACTTTGAAGGGCATCCGCATGCGAGATGCTGGGGTAAATTTGTTGAAACCAGGAAAAAGGCCAGTATTGAAAAAAGAGAGTAAACAATAAAAAATAACAAAATTAAGAAATATCGGTCAGTTATAATAATTTTTCTGAGACTATTTTTTCTGTTTTCGACATAGTATTATGAATACAAAAAATAATAAGTCCTTCTTTGAGAATGTTTTTAAGGTACGCGTGTGCAATCTTTTATTTGAGCGAATTGTTTGCATAACAAAAACCAGATTATAATGAATGTTTAGCAAAACTCTGTTAATACGATTATAATGCGATTAAAAGTTTGTGATAAAATAACAGTAATGAAAACATGTACCAATGGCAATAAAACAGATTTATTATAAATAATTTCTTATAAAACGGCATTCTGCAAAGATTAAGTTAATTATGAAAGAAGAATAAATACTAGCAAAGTTTAAATATTTTGATAATCTCTAGAGTTTTTCTATCTCTTCCTCATCTTTACACTGGAATCCACAGAATTTCCAATTTCTCACGATTTTAGCTCCAACGCCACTCATCTCCTCACGAAAGAGATCTGGATACCGTTGTAGCACTTCTTCCACTTGCTTTGATTTTAGCTCTGGTACGTATCGACTAACGTAGGACCAAATGTAGTCGATGTTTGCTCCATGAGGATGCACCACTAGGAAAGCCGATACTAGAGTAATGACTTTGGCCTCCTGTGGGTGTATCACTGCGGGTGGTGGTGTTTTTGGTGGTTCCGGCGCCGGTGTCGTGATGGCAATTGGCGAAGGAGCAGCTGCTGCGTGTTTATGTTCCAATTCGGGCAGTTCGCTCTCGTCCAGCTCAGAGCCAGCTTTGGAAGAAGTAGATGTATTCGTTGTACACAGAGACAGTTTTGATTGTGTGGTGGCGATTTTGGTTTTTAAAAGAAGCTGCTTAACGTTTGCTTCCTTCAGCTTTTCTTCAAGCTCCTGAAATTTGTTTTGACGATCCGTCTCTTTGGACTTGTTTTCAAAAAGTTGAGTTTGAAGATTTCGGATTGTTTCTTGCAGGACTTGAATTTGCATCGTTTTCATCTCAAGTTCGGATCGCACCAACTGAACATCCGCGTCTGATGAACTGTCTCGCCGTTCCTAAAATGTTAAATTATTCCAGTATAGTTTGAATTTTTAAACCTATAATTAACAATGAAAAACAAAGATTTGGATTTTTTTTTGTAAGGCCATCTTGTACAAATTGCGGTTTTTCCATAATTCCCGTGGAAAACTATTGCTAGCACCTTTGCATAGTATCCGTTTTAAACAACTAGGAAACCCCGAGCAATTTTTCAAACATTAACCACAAATCGGAACCGAAACTGAAAAAAAATAATAATACAATACCATAGACATTTAAATTCGGTCTTTTAATAACCTAAATTTCTACGGTGAAATTTGGATTGACACGAGGTATTTGTCAAATTATCGCTTATTTTTATACCTAGTCCCTAAGGAAAGTATCGAAAATAAGCTATCCACGTACATTTGCGTTGTACGCGTATGCTTGTAATGGTTTTTCTGTGTTCATCAAGCATGCGGTGCGTTTGAATGTCATCTTTCGTTTTAAATGTTTCGTTTTCAAAATGTCGCGCATTTAAAGAGACGTGAAAATTAAGTTTTTGGATACATGGCTACGCAGGTTGGCATTAGTTTTTGAAAAATATCTGGCATGTCACAATTAAAAAATCTGGCAAAATCTGGTATTACACGGAAATGTAAAAATCTGGACTAACAATTGAAAAGGGTCAAAGAGGTTTTACAAATGTTGATAGGCCTTTAACAAATGTTGTTCTAAAATGAGTCATTTTTTGACTCGTATACCCGCCTACTTCAGTAACAGACAAGCGTAGAGTTATACTATATGAACAATGGCAAATATTTGACAATTATTTGACCAAATATTTGACGGATTACCTATTCGCACAAAATAGCTACGATTCGTTTTCAGTGGACGAGAACTACACACGACATTAGGCTTTTTGACGTTAAATCACCTTTCCCTTTCAAGCATATGCAGAAGAATGATGGATTGTTTTCCTACAAAAGATGTTCCTTCTTAACTTGCACTCCTTTGTTTTAAATGGTGCTGTAGTGTGCGTGTGTTCAATGTCACTTTGCGGAATCCAGCTTCAATATGAAAAAGTAACATTAGTACGCGAATGAATCAACAAAATAAACGTCAAAACCGCATGAAAACGCAATGGGTAAGGCTTGTTCACACTAATCCTTCAAGGTTCATTAATTTGTTATTTTCACCACTGAAAATAATATGAGCACATCAAAAGCGGGGATAAAATTATAGACACTCAAGTAATAGACCGGACAACGTGCCGCCATGTTGTATCCAAAACGAACATTTCCTCGCATTTCCCATACGATTTGACAGTTGTTTTGGATACATCAACTGTGCCAGACTCACGTTGTCCGGTCTATTACTTGAGTGTCTATAGGATAAAATAAGCAATCACGCAAATCCCTTAACGCTTTAGTGTAGTGGGATTGTACGACGCTTTTGTCTTAAATCTGTCCTAATTTCAAAAAGTCTGCCATTATGGAGGATTTCTCTTTTTGTCTTTTTGTCGATAAAAAGTCTGGCAGTGCCAGAAAAATCTGGCATCTGGCATCTCTGGGTACAACACCAGTGTCAGTGCTCGTTGTTAGGCTTCGGACATCGTGATTGATGTGAGTGTTTTCGATTGTATCCGATTGCGGAAAACACGCGTGGTTAAATTATTTTATTTCTCATCGTGCCGGGCTTGCTAAACTTAATCAACTTATGCGCCCGTCACCCAGCAGCCAAGAAAACAAACCAATAAAAGAAAACAAACCAATAAAATAAGTCAAGTTATCAAATTTTTAGAATCATTTGACGAGCATTGCTTTATCCGTGGCAACCGGTGTCATACTGGGTGTATGTTGAGAGTGTTCTTGTGATCGTAACCACTTGGCTCGTGTTTTTTTCCCCCCAAAAATCAACCACGGTGGCAAAAGCAATACACGAGCTTGTACACTAATGTCGCGTCCATTGCGTTGCGAGTTCATCTATAAGCACGAAACTAAAGTGGTGAATTACAACCACATGGTGGTGTGTTCACAGTCAAGTTCGTCTCTCGTGCAGAACGGTCTGGTGTTTTATTTACTAAGGCTGCCTGTGGGGCCTCAAGTGACCATAAACAAAACTAGCCACAAAACGTTGAGAAATATCCTACTCATGGATTTCGATACGGGACTGTTCATAAACCACGTAGACCAAAATTTGACACTTTCAAACCCCCCCTCCCCCATCGTAGACTTTCGGAGACTTATTCCACCCCCCCCCCCCCTTAAAGTCTACGTAGACTTTATCAAATTCATTTTTATTTAATTTATGGAAAATGTTCTACAATATGTGGCTGTGGCGGTTTGAGGAATGTTTTATGAAATAAAACTCAAACAATCAGGTTATTCCGTTATTCATTTTTATTTGGTTTAATAAAAATACTGCATAAATAAACAAATAACAAGAATCAATTATGCAAATGCTAAAGATGCCCACACCATGACTGCTTGACCCAATAATCAAAGTTCATCAGCGGAAGCAAACGGAAGAATTCTGGTGGAATTGTTTCTTGGATGTCAAGTCCAATGATTTCGACAAAACGTAATTCTATCCATAGAACTTCCGTAGTTCCGTTCTCGTCGACATCACAAAGAATTTCTTCCTGGCGTTGCTACAGAATCTTGTTGGCCTTATTTTCTTCGACAAAATATCTGCCTTGTGGATCCTTTTGCGTTGATCTGCATTGACTTTTGTCGCAAAATTTAGTCCACAATCAAAGCATATGTGGCTATTTTCGTTTTTACTTTAGATATCAAGTTTAGTGTATCTTTGTTTGAAAGTTTTTCAAAGCAACATGACATCTCCTCAGACCTCATAATGTATTTTCTAAAAACTCTCTACTAAATGTTTGTTAAATGGGAGCAAGTTAACTATCAAATATCATCTCATTCACGTATAAATAAAAATACTCAATGCCCTAGTAGCACACATGTTGCAATTAAGTCAAAGTCACTGCAATGTGACTCAATTAAGTCACAAACAAGTTTCTGCAACCAATTATGACAGAAATGTGTTGCTTGGGTGGTTGACATCATAAACTTACTATTGAGTTGGTACCATGCAATCGAGCTATAGATGTTTTAAAAAACGATTAAACAAACTCTTGTTATCCCTTTTATCCTCTCGAAAAGATGATTAGAGACAGTAATTTTAGCGTGTAGCATTAAACGCCGTTCAGATTGCAACCTACAATACGATCTTGATATCTAATGCCACGCACATTCTTTTTGGTAAAACGAAAGCCTGTCAACGATAATTTCGGACACATTTATTTCTGTGTTGATTTTGAATTATTTCACGGATCGCTAAAACGTTTCACTCATGTGACAGCTGAAACCCTCCACATTATTTCGTGATACAACATGTTTACACTCTTGTTACATTCAGTAAAATGGCGTCGAATCAAGCGGACACGCATTTTTTACGAACGGCAGCGAAATACGAATTTATAGGTACGCGATCCTGCCAAGAAACTAAAATTCCCAAAAGTATCGTGTTATGTGCTTGCAAATCATTTGGCCAGCATTTGATTTTGGATCGGAAGGATGGAAGTGGAACAATTCGAAAAGTTTGCTCCCGATAAATGGACAAGAAGGTGATATCCATTATTAAGAAAAATCCCAATCTTTCTGTGCGAAATGTGGCGGAAAAGTCAAAATGATACGTACAAAAAGTGAAGCAGGGGCAAAGACTGAAGCCGTACAAAGTGAAAATTGTTATGACATGCACAATTTAAGTGCAAAAAGTCGTGCTAAGGTGCTTGACACCAATTTTTTGCAAACATTTTCTTGTATCACAATGGACGACAAAACACACGAACTCGTAGATTTTAAATAGCTTCAGGGTCTGGCGTTTTATACCGCAATGCAAAGGAACGCCGTTGCCAAGTATTTCCATATAAAGAAGGTGTCCAAATTCTCGAAGAAGTATTTGATTTGGCAGGCCATATGTAGTTGTGGTTGAAAATCTAAAACTTTCGTCTATACCGACACTATCATTAAGGATGTGTACAAGAAAGAATGTCTGCAAAAGCGGTTGCTATTGTTTATCAGTAACCACGACTCTCCAGTTCAGTTTTGTCACTATGCGAAATCCGTCCTGGAATGGTATAAAGTACAAGAGGTCAAATACGTGCCAAAAACAGCCAATTCACCAAACTGTCCAGAACTTCACCCAATAGAGAAGTACTGGGCACTAGTTAAGTGGAAACTCTTCGAAAATAAGCAGAAAGCAAATGGCACCGATGATTTCAAGAGAAGATGAAGAATCGTCACGGCGGGCGTTTCCGAGTATACCGTACGGAACCAGATGTACCACAGGAAGTTCGAGAATTTATCAGAAAGAAGGATTAACATCTTAATCAACTTCTTCTTATGTAGATAAGATCAATCTATTGTGAAACAAACAGTCGGTATTTTTGAATAATGTGTAAATTTTGTTTTGCTGCAATTTTGGTGTCCGAAATTTAACGTAGACAGTCTTTAGATGTATATATGCTAATATGAAGATAGTCTATATCACGTAATATAGGTTGTACTGGGAACAGGATGATATGCTCCACTATTAAATTAGCTGCCATATTATACTGATTTGATGTATTGCTTCAATTTTTACAAAGTTCAGGGCTCGAAACTGTGTGTAGCGCATCTCTAAGCAAACTTCTTGAAACTGGAACATGTTAGCATTTAAAGTCAATCCAGGACTAAGATAACCTAGACTCATAGAATACATAAATTTAATTTAGAATGCAACCAGTAAAATCCAAAATATGTACGTTTATTCGAATCATTATTATGTTGAAAATAAACATAATATGATTATAATTTCAAACTTCGATGTCACTTCCCATGTAGCACACTACGACCTTTATTAGTTGTGGTGACTCGTTTATGACTGAGCAAGTCATATTTCTGATATCTCAACCGAGTGGCAACACTTGTGCTACTAGGGTTGGTTTTAAACATAAAATATGTTAGAAAGAAAGCTAATTTTATGTTTGGATTTACCTGGAATATGTTTGTTATGATGGTATTTTTCTCTGTATGAATATCCATTTTGTGGAGAGAAAAAAAATGTCTACGTAGACTTTTGGTATATCCCCCCCTCCCCCATCGTAGACAAACGTAGACTTTTTCGAACCCCCCCCCCCTTAATTGTCTACGTGGTTTATGAACAGCCCCTACCCATATTGCCAGGGTTTCCATCTAAATATGTTCATGGCCACTTTAGGCCCCACGGGAACCTGTTGCATAGTGGCCGTTCCGGGGACAAGTTGGCATATGGCCCACAATGGAATATAAATAACTTATAGCAATTATTCCAAAAATTGTGATATTCCCAAATAGTGTCTCCGTACCGGACCACAGCTTTGAAAACCCGGATTTTGTCACACACTTAAGGGGTAGAAAAAAAAATCGAAGTCCCCCCTTCGGCTCCCCTTGCTACTATACAAAATGTTGCATTAAAACTTTTAATAAGACGTCACTGAATTTCAGTTTCCTGTTTCAAAATAAGCTATGAAATTTCGTAATATAAAACGTGAAAAGGTATCCGGGTACCCTGTCAAACACATAGGTGTTGATTGTTGAGGCATTTCCCTCCAGGCGGGTAGTTCGTTCAAAATAGAAGTTTATACCTAGTTCAGAGTAAAATATTTTAATTATTTAATTTGACAAAACAAAATTAACGTAAATTGATCAGCTGCACATATACTGCCGTGAAACGCATATCAGACCAATATGAATAGGAAATCAAGCAAAGATGGGACTGATATGCGTTTCACGGCAGTATAGGTCAACGACAATATAATCACTGACAACTGATATCATTTGCTTTGACTATAGACCTTCAGCTCGAATAAGTGACGAACGTTGTATGGGCAATATAATTTTGTAGGATCTAGATTTATTCATTGTACAAAATGGCCTAATCCAAATAAAAAAAACCCATAGAAAACCCTTCACCTACCTTCCGGACATCCCATCGAGATTTCTTCGGTCCAGTACCGTCGTCTTCCGAGAGTTCCATCTCATCATCACCGATATCGTCCAACTGAACGCTCTTGATTTCCTGATTAGCGGCAATCGTTGTATGATTTTCGTAGGAGTAGAAGAAGAGAACACAGACGATATAGGTATGGGCGCCTACCGTTATTCGCTTATGATATTTATAAATCAACCTTAGGTACTAAATATTATTTTTGGAAATAATTTAAATATGTTTATTTTTATTTAGTGTCAAATAATTTACTTCGTGGCCTGTTTTATATGGCGAACACTTCCATTCGGCGATACATCAATAGGCTTATCCTGACCAAGGGTCGCAAAGGAGGCAAAGAGTGATGTAGGCTCAGTTTGTCATTGCCTGAATTATGTTCTTTCCACAGTTTCGGCATTATACTGTGTCCATGAAAGTAGACATGCTTAAAATTTAGTCTTTTTATCAACATCAACTCTTCACCTTCTTTACGAATGCTTTGCTTCTTGGGTGGATTTGACTTGGGCGATGACTTTGTTTTTTTGCAGTACTTACCTTTATTATTTTATCAAACTACACCTCAAACACCCTTTCACCATTTTTATGTTCGATAATCTTATGAAATGAAGGTTTAACAAATTTGTGATAGCAAATCTTAAATAGCTACAAAAAAAAACATGCTGATTGAACGATGAAAGCAGTTCAAGACATTTCAAACTTGCGAAAAACGACCAATTATTAAGTACATTAAAAATAAAACTCACTATTACCTAGTTCACGAATGAACGCAATTGAAAATCAAGCATTATATACTTAAATGCGTAAAATTAGTTAAATGATTAATGGAAATATCGGAATAGGCGAATTGTGGAATGAACAAATAAGTGATAAATAGGTGTAACTATATGCACGGATTAGAATGTACTAAAACGTCATGCTTCGAAGTGATATAAGCAATCTACAGAGGTGACAATAGAACATTTAAAAAGCTGCAGATTTAATGAAGATTGAAATACATACCAGTGATTGCTTCTTCCAGGCATCGATGTTCTTTCTTTGGGCTTTAGAAAAATGATCCCAAACCTTCTTGTGACTGGCCGCATTGAACACTTTTTCAATCTGATTGACTGAATTGGAGTGAAGTGGAAAATAATAACAGTAATAATAATGATAGAGCATTTTCCGGGTTTGCTGTAAATGCGTGTTTGGTGATGATTCAATGAGAGGGGAATATAGGATGGTTCGATATGAGGTTTGCCCTAGTCATATTACACATGTATACGGTTGTAATCGGCTGATGACCAGGAACGTTTAGAGGATTCTTATGTACAGTTATGTAGCGTTATATTTTCAACGTTAATATTATACCTGTGTTACCTTTGATGTGAAATTTACCAATCGAAAGGAGTCAGAAAAATTAGTGATAGAATTAGATCACCTAGGATGATCAATAAAAATATATTTTTTGAAGATTGTGGAAGCAGCACAAGGGTTGCGTGTGCCGAAAGAAAAATACCAAAAAATGAAGGAAAAAAATGGTGAACACAACGTTACATAAAATGATATGCAGAAAATTACCGTAAATGTGGCTCACATCAAGTCAGAACCATTCACATAGTCAACGAAAAGCAAATCGGCTACCCATTTTTTGCATGTTAACTACATCGTCTCATACCAAATGATTGGTTACATACCTTCGAAGAGTAACAATTGGCTTCCCAACTGAAGTTGTTTGAGCAACACCCATTTTTCCGGACAGAGACTAGTGAGGTTCATGTGAGAAAGAAGTTTTATGTTTGAAATACAATACCTTTATAAAAGTTACTACAGTGCGACAGTGTTATCATCTTTCTACAGCCTTCACCAACTTGTATACCCCATAGCCATCGTCAGTAATTTTGATTTAAAAAAAAACCGAAATGCTTCCTCAGGAAGCCCTTCAAGGGTTTCAATCCAGTGCTACCACTTACCGAAGTGTTACTTATAATCTTATTGTAAAATAAAACATCAAAGAAATGCCTGAGAGGTACCGTTTACTTTTGAGCCTAGGGAAAGTGGTGTGATTCAAATAGTTACTGATGTATCAAAGAAAATCATGAATGAATACAAAACCCAATATTTTATGAAATTGGAATTCTTCTATACTTGCGGTACATTAGCAGAGTTAGATTCCTGTAATTGCTCATGGAGTCTCCAAACACAACTTTAGGAATCTAACGTTTCTAAATATTATTACAATTTTACGCAATTTTAGATTTATTAGGCAAATCATCTGAAACAAAAATCACAAATGATCGTTCACTCACTCAGTTATACGAAACTTTCAATCGACCCACAAGTGGAACGCCTATTTCCACCTCAAATATGTTTCATCTAGGGTACTGTTTAACTCTCAATGGCGAGGTTAGTTAACTATTCGTTAATATCAGAAATCAGCAAAATTGGTGCTTGAATGAGAAAATCTAAACTAAAACCTACTCCAGAAGCTTTCAAGATCATACTGGTAGATGATACCTATCCCAATGCATCGTTCCCGCTTTAGAATAATAAGCATAACACTGAAACCGTAGCGCACCGTTCAACTTACTTATTGCAGTGATGAGTGAAGGAAATTCTGGTTATGGAAAGAAAGTAGGAAGTAGAGGGAAATAGTGCTAGACCAATGCGGCAGCTCTCAGTTCGCTGTTGAGTTCAATCCCTACCGATAAGTGAAAGCGGAAGAACCGTCTACTTACATTGAGTCAGCATGCTCTGCATCTGCTTCCGGTAGTGCTCCCTTGCTCGGCACAATTCTTCATCAGTGATTCCCTTTTCGTTGAGTAACCGGCGGACATGTGAATTTGTGCTTTGAATCATGGTGTAAAAATTGTTGGCATTCTTTTTACTGCAGTCGCCACGTTCGAGCCAAGTGATAAGCGTTTGTACGGCTTTGGCGAAGGTTTCGTCAGTTTTCAACTTTTCAGCAACTGAAGTTGCCTCATGCTCCGTATAATGGATTACCGGTTGAGGAGACAATGGTCGAAGGCGGTCGTCCTCGACTCGTTCACGATGGCGCCTTTCGCGCTGTAGCTTCCGTTGACGGCATTCATAATCATACTGGTCATCTCGAGCATGAGCAAAATCGACATGAAGTTGTCCGAAGGTGGCAGGATCTTTTGGTTCAGGTGCACTGAAGTTAAAACTGCCTGTATTCAGTTTTACGCGATAGCCGGACAAATAAATTGCTGAGTCAACTGATGCTTCATAAACGAAACGAATGTGACAAAAATTCTTCTTCGAAAACCGTAGTGTGGTAATTTCACCGCAACGTTCAAAGATTTCTCTTATGATTTCTTCGGTAATAGAATTTGGAAGCCCACCAACAAACACTGTTCTGCAACCTGGGGGACGATCGATCGTTTTGGGTGCAGGAACATTTGGGTTTGGTGGAAACAAAGTACACGATTTGCAATATATAACCTCCTTGCTCCCATCTTCCGACCGCACCATGCTCATTGTCTGTTGAGCAAGATCAACACCAGTATTCATCTGTTGAGCAGCCATAACGGGAAACGTTTGCATTCCTATTAATGAAGAGCCGTCCATCATATTCATCATCCCTGGTGCCATCATCATAAATCCTTGTGGCTGTGGAATCAAGCCATTGAACAGAATTTGTCCACTATTTTCGACTGATAACTGACTATTTTTATGTAGGATGCTCTCCTTTTTGTCGAGTGGGTTCCCTTCCTTGAGAGAATCTCGTTCCGAAGCAGATTCCAAGTCCATAGGAGCGGATCCGGATTGGGTTTGATTTTGTTTGCGTGCATATTCCATCTGACTATTGCTTAACAACGACGAGGTATTTGTTGTAGCGGCAATTGGTTGGGCAAGGTAACCACTCCCGTTAGCAATGGTTCCCATAATGGGATCTGCAGATAAAAATCGATCAAATTTTCTTTCCAGGGCAAACAACCCATCCTGTCTTCAATCCCTGAATACAAGTTATATACTTACGCATACTGGACATTGCGTTGCCAGAAATTGAGTTCAATGTGAACGACATGGTTACGATCCGAGAGCTCTTATTTATTCCGTAAAATTTCCCAGGAATCGGTAAAACTCCACTGGAATACGATTAGCCGTAAACAATTCAGATGAAAATTTTCTTCTTTTGACAAGATCATCTGGTGTCGTCGAAAAAAAAGAACAAAAACTAATGCAACTGGGGATACGACAGTCGTAATCTAGTACTACAATTTTTAGATTTGAAGTACAGACAACTCTTTGTAACTCGATAGAGTATTTCTCGAGTAATTCATGTTATACCTGGTACAGACATACAACGTACAGCGTTGTACGAACTGTCAAATACTTTAATCCAGTACAAAAAAACACGTACTAGACTAAAGGAGTACAACGCTGTACGTCGTATGTCTGTACCAGGTATTAGGGGCCTAAAAGCCATTTGTAAACAATGACTTTAAATGTCGATTTCTCTTGAATCTTAAATCACTCTCGTCAAATGTAACCAGCATCTGGTAAAAGAATGTTAGTTCTACCATATGGAGTAGCTGCATATAGTAGGGTTCTTGTGATTCATGAAAGATCAACATTTAAAGCCATTGTTAACAAATGGCGTTTAGGCCCTAATCATGAATTACTCGAGATTGAATCATGAATCATGAATTACTAATCATGAATTACTAATCATGAATTACTCGAGATTTATTGTCACCGTCTGCGAACACTAAATCGTACAGACTTTAGTTATTTTACCGTGGAGTATCTTTATTCAACATCAAATTTTGCGCAGTTTACCAACATTTTGCATTGCGAGGTTGTCAAATTTTCTATTTTTCTCATACACAAGGGGATTTATATGTTATGCCTGAGACCAAGGGGTCGGTCAATCTGATCAATTTTAATTTTTCAAAATATTTTAAATCTTTTCGAAAGATCGGACCACTGATTTGGCAATCTTGATAAAACATCTAGGCATTTGTTTCAGTGTTTCAAATAGTAAATAAAAAAAAGAAGCAACTAATGTCAAAACAAAATCAAGTCCGTCGATCTCTGGAATGATTTACATTAATGTATATTTCGCGATTCAATTGTGACTACTGGAAACTTTCAAATAAAATAATATATTGCGAAACACGCAGTAGAGGAAACAGAAATTGCTGTCCTGTATATAGCTGTTTGAACCCAGGATTCCAACTGTTGAAAATCCTTGTAACAACAAAACAAAAAAATAAGTCGTTGAGAGTTTGCCGGTTCCGACAATGCATAATTAAAATACGGTGGATCATACTTTCTTGTTACCTCAAAGAACTAAATAATTTAGGAAACCGATGCATCAAGTTCTGGATTTCCTCTACACAATATTTAATAGCGTTAATTTTTTTCTTTGTTCAAGTAGCAACTGATAATTATTTACTATAATCTATAATATATGGTGCATTGAAATCGGTTTCAAATTGCTGCCCTACTGCAGGATTTATTCTTTCAATGATTGAAAATGTAGATTGGTGTGTTGAAATAATATCACATACAATTATTCTAATTTCCTATGCACTCATGATTCGCATTTTTACCTAAGCTAGAGTGTGTAGTCTAGTGAAGCTTGAAAATGAAATTTAACTTAACGATCCAGAATTTCATATATTGAATCCATAGAATTAATATTAGAATAAATCCGAGAATAAATCTATCAATTATTGTTTATTGATAGCTCCTTAAGAAGTTCACTTGAGTATGGATTGTATCGTGTTGATATACCACAAAAGTTCAACTCAGTGGACGCAGTGGTTTTACGCCCCAATAAAAAATCGTGTTATTGGATTTATCATCAGTGTTAGATTTTCTGGATAGCTGGAGTTGAATAACAAAAATACAAAGCAGTCAGTTTTTTATATATAAGTGATATATTTTACATGCCTCAAATGGGTAACTTGTTATGTGTCATATAAAATGTTTTCTTTGTTTGTTCTTTTTTCTATTTATTTTGTTTCAAGTTATCGTTTATCTTAAATCGGTTCAGCCGAGGACGCATAAGTTCCCGAGCCGCTTTGCACTTCCCTTGCCAAAGCATCCATAATACTTAAGATTTCTTCACTCGTTTTATATGAGATCCTGTTTTTAATAAAAACACGTTCCGGTTGTATCCCGTTTTACACTCCGGTAACATCAATCCTTCCTCTGAATTTTTGAATAAGCCATCAACATTCTCAGGAGTCATAACATCGAGGCCAATAGATGATGGCTCAGGTTGATGCTCTTCTTGCGCAGAATGTTCTATGGAATAAAAATATATAAATTATGAAAAAGTTTCGGGTACATAAAATATGATTCATTACTTTTATGGGAAGATCTATTAATTATGTCACGCAAAAAAGTGACTTTTTAAATCAACTCACACCACCCCCCTCCACCCTTGTCCATACTAAAAAGAACCTTAAAATTTTTGTGTGTGGATTGACAAGTTTTCCCAAACCCCCTGCGCTCTCACTACGTTACAACATTAGTGGACCTTTCCTAGGCACATATTTAAAGAATAGTCCCATAGGTAAAGCAAATTAAAATAAAAACTGTTCTGCGAATGTCAGTAGAAAGGAATTATAAAAGAAGAGTTATATAAAAATAATCTTACCGTCACCACTGTTGTACTCCGAATCGTCATTGCCATACACCACTTCGTTACTGAGGTTGATAAACTCAAATGATGTTTCTATTGTTTCGCAATGCTGCATGAAACTGAAACTACTTTCAAAATTTGCTTTGGTTATACCAACAATCAATATGTAACTAGCGATTTGAAATTGGTTCACTGTTGTAGAACCCCTTGGTCCGAATTACACCTTGAAGCCAGCACCTTGTTATACATATTTGCGCCTTTGTTTTGATTTGCTGTGTTATTTTGACAGAGTATTTGAGAGTGTGTTCATGTGAGTTCATTATAAGGGGTGCATTATTGAGCTTGGGACCGAGCTTGGGACGATGTTCTAGTACTGACTGAGCCAAGAAAAAAATCGTTTTTGTATGGGACCTACTGGTCTTAGAGTTATCAATATGCAACTATCGATTTGTAGTTGGTTCATAGCGTTATTTATGATAGGGCCTATCGGTCCCAACCACGTCATGTATGAAAGCACCCTCTTCTGCTACTACCGTAAAAGAATACGACATTATGTATGTCATATATTGTTATTGTTTTGATTTGAAACTACACGGAGAAACCAAACTATCCAAAATCAAGTGTGAAAGTACTCAAAACTAAGTACTGTGATAGGACTACTATTTTGGATATAATTTTGTTCTTACTGGTTGGTAGTTTTTACTCAACCCTCAAGTATAATTGAAAAAGTCGATTTTACCCACAGCAAGGTATTTTAAGAGAAGTAAGTTTTCAATGTACGCGAGAGGCGCCTTTGCGAAACTATCCAAAGCGGAGTGTTGGGCTGTCTCTTTGTTTTGGCTGAAAATTTTTGATCGCCATTTTATCAACAATGGTTGCAGAGAATTTGGTTTTGGTGTCCGTTTCTAGTGTCTAGGTTTAAATAATAGTATACAGTTTAAGATTTAACGCCTCCGAGGAGCCTATACGTGGTATGGAGCAATTAGAGAAAATTATGGACTCGGAAAACGACAAAAAATTAACCGGTAAGTGTAATTATTTCTCTTATTCGAGTGCATATTTTTATTCTGGTCGATTTGAAATTTTAGACATTGCTGCATTGATGAGTGTGAAGAAACCATCAACGGCAAGTCTATGGTAGAACTCTAAGTGTGGCGTGTCTGGTCACCGGAGCAAACACCTCTTCATAATCGATGCCATATGTTTGTGTAGAACCCTGTGCTACAATTCGTGCTTGAGTTTATAAATCCAACGACTACAAACCAACCTTCTGCCTTTGGGAAGCTGGACTAACTCCCAAGTGCCATTTTTCCTGTGAGATTCCAGTTCATTTTCGATGGCTGCCATCCATGCATTCCGTTCCGGACTTGACATCGCCTCTTCAAACGTAGTCTATGGACTAACTCTAAGACCATTAGGTCCCAAACAAATAGGATTTTTTTTGGCTTAGTCAGAACTAGCACATCGGTCCCAAGCTCGGTCCCATGCTTAATAATGCGCCCCTAATAATGAATAATGTGTTCGTGTGAGGAACACACTCTCAAATATTCTGTCAAAATAACACAGCAAATCAAAACAAAGGCGCAAATATGTATAGCAAGGTGCTGGCTTCAAGGTGTATTTCGAACCAAAGGGCTCTACAACAGTGAACCAATTTTAAATCGCTAGTTGCATATTGATTGTTGGTACCACTATTAACAAACCACCATTTACATTCCGCATTGGTTACCATGAAGCAAACATTATTGTCATTGTCTACCTTCTTTCACTCCCCCTTAACTTTACTCAATTTTTGAGTACAATTGTATGCTATCTCTTTTTCTCTCACGGAAATTTTACTAAATTTTCGTTAAAAAGTGGATCCATTCAATTTTTGAGTAGATCCACTTTTTACGAAAATTGAGTAAAATTTCCGTGAGAGAAAAAGAGATAGCATACAATTGTACTCAAAAATTGAGTAAAGTTAAGGGGGAGTGTTGCACTTGGCTTCTTCTTTGCTGCTTCAGCCTTTAACTTCTTCCACGCAAAACAATCTCTCCGAAATTGTCCATTCTCTCCACAATGGAAACATGTTTTCGTCGCACTCTTTCTCATAACACTCTTCATAGCGTTTACCTCACCACTTGCCGTTGCTTTCATTCTTCCAGAACTTTCACTTTTTCGCTCATATTCTTCTAGAACCTTCACTTTTACCAACAATCAATGTGCAACTAGCGATTTGAAATTGGTTCACTGTTGGAGAACCCCTAGTTTAAAAGTACACCTTGGCATGCATTCTTGCGCTTTTCTTTACCTTTTCGAACAAGTATCTTTGTTTTTGTTTTGATTCGCTATGTTATTTTGACAGAATATTTGAGGATGTATTGGTGTGAGTTGCGGTCTTAGGGGCGCATCATTAAGCTTGGGGCCGATGTGCTAGTACTGGCTGAGCCAAGAACAAAATCGTATTTGTTCGGGAGCTACTGGTCTTAGAGTTAGTCTATGCTTTTACCAACAATCAATATGCAACTAGCGATTTGAAATTGGTTCACTGTTGTAGAACCCCTTGGTCTGAATTACACCTTGAAGCCAGCACCTTGTTGTACATATTTGCCCCTTTGTTTTGATTTGCTGTGTGATTTTGACAGAAGCTTTGAGAGTGTGTTCGTGTGAGTTCATTTTCAGGGGCGCATTATTAAGCTTGGGACCGAGCTTGGGGCCGATGTGCTAGTACTGACTGAGCCAAGAAAAAAATCGTGTTTGTATGGGACCTACTGGTCTTAGAGTTAGTCTATGCTTTTACCATAGACTAACTCTAAGACCAGTAGGTCCCATACAAAAATGATTTTTATCTTGGCTCAGTCAGTACTAGAACATCGGTCCCAAGCTCGGTCCCAAGCTTAATAATGCACCCCTAATAATGAATTCACATGAACACACTCTCAAATATTCTGTCAAAATAACACAGCAAATCAAAACAAAGGCGCAAATATGTATAACAAGGTGCTGGTTTCAAGGTGTAATTCAGACCAAGGGGTTCTACAACAGTGAACCAATTTCAAATCGCTAGTTGCATATTGATTGTTGCTTTTACTGCCTCCAGGGTTGCTCCTGCATCCATCTGGATTTGCAGTAAAGTTGCCAGCCCTTGGTATGATTCTGGCAAACTTCTAAACAGCAACACAATTTTGAAAGATTCCGTCAGACCGTGCTCCACCGCAGCAAGTCTTTCAAAAATTTCTTCCAGCTCCCTAACATGAAACTCGGCTCCACCACCTTCCGGAAGAGAAATACCATAGACTAACTCTAAGACCAGTAGGTCCCATACAAAAACGATTTTTTTCTTGGCTCAGTCAGTACTAGAACATCGTCCCAAGCTCGGTCCCAAGCTCAATAATGCACCCCTTATAATGAACTCACATGAACACACTCTCAAATACTCTGTCAAAATAACACAGCAAATCAAAACAAAGGCGCAAATATGTATAACAAGGTGCTGGCTTCAAGGTGTAATTCGGACCAAGGGGTTCTACAACAGTGAACCAATTTTAAATCGCTAGTTACATATTGATTGTTGGAAATACTCCACAACTTGTTTAGCAACACCACTTGTGTCGTAATTGTCGATTTTGCATGGAACGCACACAATTTATCCCAAAAAACCCTTCGCTGAATCAACACTTTTAACTAGGCTATATTGGCTTTCTTCTAAACAAAGCCCAATGGTTGCCCTAGCTTTGTGAACAGCTTTTTTCCACTTTTCGTCCGCCGGTTCCGGCTTTGATACGGTAATCACATACCAAATCTCTTCACGGGTCAATAACATTTCAATGCGGAATTTCCATGTGCTCCAAAATCGATTGTTTAACTTCTTGAACGTGAAACCTTTGAAATCCGCCATCTTGTATTCGCACTAAAAACAGATTCGACCGCTAATTAACAAACCGTTCTGCATAAAACAAAAAAAAAATACTGCATGCTGGGCCACAACTGCTACTAGGAGCAGTTCGGCTGCAGTTTTGGCCACTCGGAGGAAGAAATGTAGCTAGAGAGGTAGTTCATCGATGTGTTAAATGTTTTCGAACAAAGCCGTCCGTCATGCAGCAGTTCATTGCCGTCACCTCGCGTTACCGTTTCACGCCCGTTCATGAAAACAGGAGTGGACTATTTTGGCCCTGTGTACATAAAACCTGCTTCTAGACGAGCTGCAGTAAAATCCTATGTAGCAGTTTTCATTTGTCTTTGCACCAAGACCGTACATTTGGAATTGGTATCCGATCTTTCCACGGACCGGTTCTTGCAAGCCTTACAACGATTTGTTTCGCGGCGAGGAAGATGTTCGGACATATATTCGGACAACGGTACAAACTTTGTTGGAGCGCGGAATAAGCTAGTGGAACTCTACAATTTGCTAAGGAATCGTACCCATCGCGAACGAGTCGCTAACGAATTGTCTAAGGACGGAATTCAGTAGCATTTTAATCCACCCAGCGCACCACATTTTGGAGGCCTCTGGGAAGCGGCTGTCCGGTCGGCAAAGTTCCATCTCACCAAGGTCATTGGAGAAACCTCAGCTTCGTCGGAAGACTTCTTCACGTTACTTGCACAGGTCGAGGCCTGCCTTAACTCCTGTCCACTAACACCGATGTCGGATGACCCAAACGATTTAGAGCTATTGACACCCGCCCATTTTCTAGTTGGTACATCGCTGCAAGCCCTCCCAGGTCCGGAACTAACGTCCATTCCACCGAATCGACTTAATCAATTTCAGCTGATGCAACAAAAACTGCAGCAATTTTGGATCAGATGGCGTCGAGAATACCTGTGCCAACTGCAAGCTAGGGCCAAACGATGGAAATCGCCAGTTTCCGTTGCAATAGGCAAGCTCGTTGTAATAAGGGATGATAACATTGCACCTACACGTTGGAAAATGGGAAGAATTGTTGCTGTACATCCGGGAGCAGATAACGTGGTTCGACTGCTTCTGGAGAATTCAAACGCCCAGTTGAGAAAATTTGTATTCTGCCATTACCTTCCCTTCGAAGAGGATTTTATTTTCATTTCAGAAATTTTTCGAATTTCTGGGTGGGTGAGGATGTACGTGACTAAACCACCCATCGAGCTACAACCCTGGATTTGATCACCGTCACTGCTCAGCTGATCGATAGCCAACAAGGGCAATGAGCCATCCCGGCTATTGTCTATATGCAGTATCAACTAAAACAATATCCAGATACTGTGAAGGAAGGCAGCATCCACTACCTACGATCGACCGTACGGAGAGCGAACGATGAGTGCCGAACCTTGGTAGTTTTCCTGAAGACGAGAGCGGGAGAATTGGGCTCAACGACCATGGGTCAAGCGATGACCATCCAAACGAGGAGCGTGTTATCAACATTCAGTTGATTTCGGTCACCGTGGAGTGCGGTTATATCCCATTGGGGATGAATTTTATTTGTTGAATATTTGTTAGTCATTTTGTAGTTAATGTTCGGTAGTAAATGTTGTTTTAAAGAGAATAAATGTAGTTTGTGATTTGTGTGTGAGCTGTAATTCTGGTGGAACCTGTGAGGAGGAAAACTCGCATCCCAAAGGTGGACAATACCCGCACCCCACTTCCAAGGGAAACACCTCTGTAGTCCGTAGGTGGTAATCAATTACAAGTCCCCAAGCAGTGTTGGAGTCGGCAGGCGAAATCCACTGCACCAATCGAAGGAGGTAAGCCGGCCTCGCAACACTATATGTGTGGTTATGAAATGGAAAAAGATATAAACATCAATGCTACTATGTAGAAAATAGAACACAGTCTTTTTCAATGTAAAGTAATTCAGTTGGGAATCCAACGGAGTTATTACCGACAATCTTGAGCCCACCATCATGAAACAGTTCTTACATATCGCCTGTTCGGAATCACCATTGGCCTCTTTGAAGAAGCCCTCATCAGTCTTGCAGTTGCTCCCACGACGATTTCCCCTAGCGGGTAGGGTTTGTTCGTTAAAAAAGTCAGCGCCAGGGCGGTGTGATATCCGATTGGGGTATCGGTCAGGCATTCACTATAAGCAAACAGTTCGTCGTCCGCGTAGACCTGAACATGTTACAGAAGTTCACAGAAGAACTTAGATGAGAACACCCTTGATGTGTACATGATAAAGCCTATGACGTCGGGCATTGTCGGCAGGCCTATATGGAACTATCAATACACTTTCTCTTCATGTCTATTCGTTTTAGCAATAAATTACAGTCCACTCCTAGCGCTTCGCATGGCTTTTTTCGCCAACTCGTAGGTTGCAGCAGCAATGTTTCTCGCAGAGAGGTGGACGGGAACATCAACACCAACGCCAGCTACTGCACAGCTCTACAACTGCCGAAATACTAAAGCAATATGTGAAGGCGTACCCTTTTTATAACCTTCGTGGCTGCCTAGGAGACGTTTGTTACTCAATTATGAAATCTGTGCTAGGAAGTACAGTGTATTTGGTAAATTTAAGCTGAAAAATCGACAATATAAGGCATCACCTTATATTTGCGATATTTTTTCAAGGGTTTTATCTAAAACTACCATAAAACGCAAATAGAACATATATATCTTGCACAAGACTAACAAGATTTTTTGAGGAGCGCGATAAGTTCATCTTTATTTGTTCTATTCTTGAGAAATATGAGTTACGCTTGAATAAAACTTGTTTGAATTGCTCAAGGTAAACAAGTCTTTCGTAAGCCATAAAATCAGTTTAAAGAAGGCCATCATAAACAAAGAAAATGTGAACATTCAAATCAAAAGTGCCTATGCATAATTGTTGTTTTTAGTCATAATTACAGCTTGTAATTTATTATTTTTAATCACCAGCGTAAGTCGATGAAAAACAAAAAATAAACAAAAAAAAAAACTCTAACTTGAATATGCTAATAATGGTTTTGAGAAGAATTACAGATAATAATATTGCGTCGATGGCTGAAACATCAGTTGAGCGAAAAATGATTTTTCTCTTGATCTATACGCTAAACCTAAGGTCGGAAGAAGTGCGCTGTGTAGTGGATCACTGAGCGATACCAGCGCACTACTTCCGACTTTAGATTTAACGTATAGATTATGGGAAAAATCGATTTTCGCTCAGATGATATACCAGTTTTTTACTTTCAACGAATATAAATATTGTGTAGCCTATTGGGAACTGAAATGCACGACTCGGGAGATTTTAACATTAACATAACATTTTACAAACATAGTGCACGTTAAACCTTACGTCGAAAGTACTGCGCTGTATTTCCACGGTGATGCGCATCGTGGGACGTTAGGTTTAACTTGCACAACTGGCATAAATTCAATTATCATGAGTTATGATTCTCGGTTTTCAACTGGCGACACATTGCACCATTTAATTTGATTCGTTACAAAATAAAGGACGCATAATGACCCAAACACAATGATAACGACAACGGAAAACGGCAAAGTCCGATCTGAGTACTCCTGCTAGGATAGATCCAAGCCGGTTCTAATTGGACATATCGAAGTCATTTGCAGCAACTGTCAAAATTGCCGTTTTCCGTTCCGTTTCCGTTATCATTGTGTTTGGGCGATAACGCATAGACCCTTCTGATAAGTTAGTCTCAGTAGGCTGCGAATCCAATGGAATCTAGCGATGGTCAAAAACTGTCGTTGGTGGCTGAGATGAAGGAGTATCCAGTATATTGGATAGGTTTTTATTGAATTTCCGCTTGAACGATCATTTTATAATTTTTTTCTCCTATGGGTGTCCATTGTCTAATTTGTTTATTGTTCACATAATGTTCTTTCTCAAGGGCATGTGCTCTTATTTGAAATCAAATGGGTCTAAGAGCGTTTTGTGGCAACGTTTTCAAGATACATTCATCTTAAAGAAGAATGTCATAAAACTTTTTCAAAACTTTTATCAGGTTTTATGAAAGTTGCGAAACGATGTCTTGAGAGGGGAATCAAGTATCTTATAAAATAACTTATAAGGTCAATAACACTTATAAATGATGTAGTTTTATGGAGGTTTCTTCACCCAAGTAACACACAAAACATCTTTTCAGCATGATTTATAATAGTTTGTATTATAAGTGTATTATAAACGTATTGCAAAACATGTCAAGTATGGAGCGGTTTGTATCACTCGTTTTCTATATATCACTCTGACAAACAGTCGAGCTAAAAATACTTTTTTCACTGATGCAAGTGATTAATACTTATTATTGTTCTTAAACACATGGTTCCATACATTTACAAAACATAAACAGGACAAGATTTTATGAATCCTAGAGGGTTTGAGCTGTTTTATGGATTTTATGGACAGTTCTATATACTGTTGAAATTACATAACACCAACCACGTTTTGCAAAACGTGTTCATTTTTCTCATTACGATGAATTTGTTGTACAAGATTGTGGTTTCACTGCGAACGGGAAGCATATAATAGATACTCAGAGTTTACTTTTCAACAATCTGTGTTGGCTTAGCAATGAAGCTACAAACCTATCACGCCAAGGACTAGTGTTCAAATCCCACGCTTGGCGGTGTTATTTTTTTTTTGTATGAGGATATTTTTTTCCATTTTATGTTTTATAAGGCTTTTTGCGCTTTTTGCGTCATATTAAAGTATGAAATAAAGTTTATTACACTTAATTTTATAACCGGTTTTTGTCAGTTAACAGTACTTTCAACTTGTTTAATAGAAGCTGTGTCGCTTGGGCAAGTGATTTTAATCACTCTTAAGAACTGTTAATCATTTAAAACCACCTTAACTTGGAAAACGCCCTGATAAAACCAGACGATCTCCATAATGCTTTGATAAAACTACCATAAAACATGAATAAAACCAATTTGTATTTGAATTGTTACTTGGGTTATGAAATCAAAATACAGTGGGCTCATGTAGTTTCATAAGGCAAATTTTATGGATTTCATTACGTTTTTTACGCCAGTGTACTAAGGGTATCTCCAGGAGTGTATGGTCGTTTCAAAATAGAACTGAACTTATAACAAAGGCATCTTCAGCAAGGCGTTCTAGTTGGATAATCTCGAACAGTTTCATGTTAAAATTTAAAACTGGATTACTACGCTGTTCTATTTTTGTTCAAATTTGAAACGCGTTTCATCCAAGTTATATATTTTTTAGCATTGTGGTAGTGTCTATGGAATCAAGCCAAACGTCAAACTTTGAATCAACATCCGGTCGTGCATCTGGTTGAATCTTGTATTCTTTCTGCTTTTTCATTTGATTTTTAATTTGCAGCAACAAGTCTGAACGTAAGATATAAATGGTAACTTCAAAAGGTGAATAGATTTGAGCTTGTTTTTTTCTTTTCATATAATGGAAAAGCCACAAAGAGGATTTTAGATTCCTCGAGTGTTATGAGGTGCTGAAGCAGTGTCCGAAATTTATGAACGCCGAGATGAACGTACCAAAATCATCTGTAACGGAGGCACCTTGCAGTAGCCAAAGTCCTGCGGGTAATTTTTTGTTTAATTTGACGAGTTTTTATTACTATAATTTAGAAGAAATTATTTACCTGCTATTTATTGCCGTTCTACGCAGTTAAGACTGGGCTACAATGGGGAGCGCAACGGTGCGGTGCGGCAGTTTTTGACATAAAATATATGGATTAACTGTCAAAAGCTGCCGCAACGCACCGTTGCGCTCTTCATTGTAGCTGGGCCTTTATGCATAGAACGGCAGTAGGGGGAAAGCACTCATTTTCGACTTAGGCCCAATTTCTTTACCTCCGTTTAAATTTTAAACCAGGTTTACCCATACAGTTAAACTATAGACACTGTATATAGACCGGACAACAATTGTCTTATGCAGCCAAACGACCTGTCAAAAAATGCAGCCAAACGGACTGTCAACTTTTGATTCACTTTAAAGGAGCAAGTATTGTGATCAAGTATTGTTTTGACAAAAGCCAATTATGAACAAATAAGGGATTTTCTACTTCCATATTCAGTAAATGTAAGTATTTTCGGTTTATTATTTATTGCCTTTTAGATTACTAAAAATGAACAAAATTCTTTCTCTACACAGTGCCGAGCATAGGACCACCATTTCAACGTGTATTTCACAGCACTATCAATTATCGTTTTTACATATGATACAAGATACAGAAATTGTAGTAAAAACAAGTTTAACTGTTGTTGAGGCTAAGGCTACATTATTTGAGGTTATTACAAGTACCAGAAAATGGCCAGCGGAAAGACTTGAAGTTTATACCGGAAAACCTTTTGCAGCCTGCTGGCCCTCAGCATCGGATGGTACTTGAACGCAATCTACGATGAACTGCATCAGGACCCGACTTACAAATGCGACGTTTTCTAGCCATAGCGCATGAAAAATTTGATCAAAATTACTGAAGAACATCAATCAAACAAAATTCAAACAACAGAATCTATGTAAACTTTGGATATGCTATGAGCTTGATAATGAGGTAATTTATTTTTGAGCTATTAATCACTGCATTCGAGCACATTATTGGGGGCTTTTGAAATAAAACAATGGAACGTATTTCAGGTTAAAAAAAACATGGATTGTTATTTTATTTAATTAAAACAAAAGAAAGTAGAAGCAAAAACGGTTAATTACTATAGACACTGTATACAGTGTCTATATTATTTACTACCTTGAATTATAACAACAGTTGGTTTTATACAGCCATAGATTTACTGTCAAATCTTTTTTCTCTGGTAAGTTTAATGCGGCTAGCTCGAAGTCTAAATTCGATGAATCTTTTAGTATTTTTTTCTTTTATGCTATGGCATGTAGGAAGATGAAATTTTCGCGAGAATTTTCGACATTTCGTTGTAATATTTGACCTCCAAATTTTCATCCAGAGTTCTAAATTTCGATATGTTTTGCTTAAACACATCTTCCAACTTCAAAAATAATTTATACGTTTCCACATTAACGTAACGAAGAGAATTGCCGGTGATATCTTTAATTTGTGTAAATGTAGAAAAATCTTCTGAAAAAGCGTTGTTACTCAAACAGCTATTAACGCAGTCGTTGCATAGACTGTATCTTTTGGAAAGTTGACGCATCACCATTCCTGCTATGTAATATATTACATTTTGCTCGGAAACACTAAAGCAAGGACCTTCAACCTTGTCATTGTTCTTGAAATCAACAACCGGTTGGTCAAAATCTTCCACTAGTTTAGTATCGCCTGAAGCATGTAGGATTGCTGTATCATTAACTATTTTTTGCTTCTTAGAAAGGGTTTCCAAACGGTCTGGAAATCGCAGCAACCAATCACTTGATTCAAAATCATATGAAGAGTTTTGAATTTCACTCATGTACTGTGAAACTGTCAGCAGCCTCAAGTTATCTTTCACTTGTAAAGCGGTAGGCCGCATTTGCCGCCGTAGTAGTTGGGAAAAAAATATTTTCCAAGCAATCTTGAGTTGTACGACCACCAAGAAAATATTCGAAATTTCTTTCACCGAGAAAATGTTCCTGGAGACGAAGCAAACAATTGGTCACCATCACCACAGCAGACTGCCACGGTTTCCATAAACCTTTTGCTCCAACTTTAGAGTCGTAGATCATATCTCTGAAGCGAGTTAGTGCCTCCACAGCATGAGTTGGTCGTTCTGGATCACTGCGTCTGAACGTTGCATAAGCAGCTCGCGACGACATGTATTTAAACCAATGTGCTGCGCATTTGATGAAATATGCTGTAGTTAATACATCCGTTCGCCCACTTTCAGTGCTGTACAGTTCAAGTGCTGCTGCCACTGTAGCGTTAACATATTTAGTGGAATTTTTTACTTTCATCTTTTCAAAGTTTGGTCTGCTGAAGTCAACGTCTTGTAGCTGCAAACCAGATGCCATTTTTAGATCGCAATCCTGTTTGAAGTACACCAGATCTCTTAAATGCAGAATGTTTACCTTCGACGATGTCAATCCGTTTGACTTTACTGCAGTATCGGACAACCGAATGACTTTGTTGTTCAACCACCCTTGGACCATGCTCTTACACACGTGTATCGAGTCAGGTATAACTTCCAACGTACGACCCGAAGTCACAGGATGTTTTATAGGGCCTTTACTGGTTACTGTGTATTGCGTGTGTAAAACTCCCAAATCATTCCACAAACGCTTATTGTTACCTATAAAATAGAAATGAATTGGTGATATTATCACAACTATGGCAATTATAATACAAACCACCACAGTCACTAATCAAAGCATTGACTCGCAGACCTGTTGATTCACATTTGATCACCAGATCGAATAGAATAGACTTTAAGCATCCATGCTCGATAATATCACTGGTAAAGTGGTACCCGATTATCTGCTTCCATCGGGACCGCATTCCGACCACCATGTACACCAAAGCGTGATTTGCAGATCCGGTGTGCTCAGGTAGCGTTACATCACCTAGGAATTTGTTTAAGTTTGAGCAATAGCTGACTCCGGGTTGAATTGCCATTTTATCGAAAACAATGGCAGATTCTTTGTCCTCGTGTTTCATTTCCTTTACTTTGTGCACCAACAAATCGAACACCTCATCTAGTGATCCACTGTCAAAGTGCAACGACTGAAACCTTCTTGTCAGGGTGCGGCTACTGGGCAACAAACGTTTTTTCCTTTCTTCTTCATATGTTGTTGAACCACACGAGAACTTGGTTCGGAATCCTGCTAGGATGCTTTCGTTTGACCATTTCGAGATTTTCCTTAGATCTATGGTCAAAAGGGTGAATTGATCATTTCCAACGGAATCCTTTACGGAAGCAATGGTCTCGTTGACGGCAGTGGTATCGTTTGCGGTGGCTAACATTCTTTTTAATTTCTCATTTTCATATTTCAGTTGACGAAGTTTCCTGTAAAAAACATAATTTTTTGCTTAAAGTACTTGGAGTTCTATGGATGTGGCAATTACCTCAAAATGTTTTTGTGTGAATCTGATCGGAAACTGACAGAAGTTGACGAAAGCCTACTCTCGCCAACAGCTGTATCATCCCAGTACCATCCTGGTTTAAATTTTCCACAGTTGCAGTTTTCAATGAATATTCGCCGTTGGATTCATCGACAGTTTCCTCCAAGAATTCGATTTCTAGGTACTCTGATGCGCTGTCATCAAAGGATATCTCTGAGGTAATCGCGTCAGGGATTTTATCTGGTTCCAGCAGATCAGAATCGTGGAAGCTGTGAAGTTAAATAACATACGGTTTGTCTTAAGATCATCTATGAGTTCTATAATATTGACAATTACCTCAGTGACGCTTTGCTACTTCTCTTTCTCTTCCTGGTACTCAACTGCGTGACATTGTCATAAAACGGAACAGCATCCTGGACTTTTCGAGTCTTTCCGTTCGTATAAAATTAGAGATCACTAGCAAGAAAATGTAACTGGATATATTTGTTATAATTAGTAATGGAGAAAACAAATTATAGTATTTTGTATTTACACTGCACAGTCTATGGCTTTCTAGTATCTGAAAATCTGACGAAAGGCTGCAGAATGCTAGCCATTTCTGCCTTATATTATCTTTCTTTGGAAATCGGAAGAAACCCACAGAATTCACTTCACATCGCGAGTTATTGCCACAATTTCGCTCCAAACAATTCATGCTTTGCACTTTTCACTATGCTTTTAATGAATATCTTCATACGGAATCAAAACAAACTACTAACATCGAAACCGAATCTTTTTTTTAGCCTATTGCACTGTTTACTTCAAGTTTGTACAAATACAAGTGGTGCCAGATCAATTGCTCAAATTTATGAATATTTCAGGGTTGGCAGATTGTATGATTTTGCGTAGTCCGGTTTATATAAAGTGTCTATAGTTAAACCTGGTTTAAGACTTAAGCGAAGGTGAAGAAATTGGCCTTTACAATATTTCTATGCTAATTTTTTACCTTATATACAAATATTGCTAGATTTATATGGATGAGTCTGAAACTAGTGCTAGGTCGAAAATGTGTGCTCTTACCTAATAAAAGGTAAAAAAAATGATCGAGCTGGCAACAACTAGGGCGGGTTTCACAACACCTAGCAGCCAATCGACTGCTAAGGCTGAAGAACTATTATCAAAGAGCTTTCGAGTTCCACTGATGGTGCACACTATGGATGGGATCCACGAATTCGCTCATTGTATTTGATTACGAAAGCGACTGAAACGAGAATTCGATATTTTTAAAAACTCATTTTGCAAGTAACTTTATTTTTTTATTTAATGTTATATTTGGCTTCATTGAAGATTTTTTTTTCTAAAGTTGCAATAGAACAATAAGAGAAACCAATATGTTTGGTGGTCAAAATCATTTTTAGAATACCATTTATCCGGTTTTAATGAAGTATTTATTATTCACTACATCACTACGATAACATTGAGCGATCTGGTCTTATAAAAATATCATAATAATAATACTTTAGTTGAAGAATTGCACACAAGTTGTTATGAAGGACCATTCCAAGAGCAATTGCAATTTTAAAATCAATTCCGATTCTGAAATACTGTTTTAAATGTTGCCCACCACCGCGCATGAATCGGTTTTATTGTTGTTCGCCGCGAAAATTCCACAAATGGTCCATCAAATCTTTTCAAAGAGCAATGCTTTCTTCAGCGTTTTTTTATTTTTGAACGAACAGTGTAATACTCCGTGAAAGTTTTCCGCACATTTTCGTTTGGTTGCGGAGCTGGATACATGTTGTCTTCTTCAATTCCATTTTGAGCTGTATATTCGATCCGCATATTGTGCAAAATGATGCATATATGCATAACTGAAATAATAGTTGAAATATCCCATAATCGGCATGGCTGTTTAGTGATTTGCCATATGTTAGTCATGTGAATGAGCGCTCCACACCTTTCCTAATAGATTCCTGGCTTTTTGCAAAATATTGTTCCTTAGCATTGGACGGATGTGAAATCGTTTTGACAAAACAGCTCCAGTCTGGGTAAATTCCGTTTCCAAGAAGATAGCCTCTCTCACGCTTCTTTCCGTTCAACTCATATGTAAGATCCAACATGTTGCCCTGTGTAAGTATACAAAAATATTCTGAAACGTGATTCTAATCAGGAGACAAGATACAAAGGAATACTTACATTTATTATTTTATCCAATAACGGTAAATTATCGACAATATTAATATTAAGTGCCATATGTGACAGTTGTAGCTCGCAACTGCCTCAAGCACCACCGTTGGTTTCCCTTCTTTGCCTTGATATTGGCTTGAAATCGAAATGAAATTAATTGTTACGCATTGAAATTGCCGATGAAGAAATGTTTGTTATCGACCACTTAAAGTTAGATTTCTTCCCTATTTCTTTGTTTTTCAATTTTTTTCGAGAATTTCTCCATATTCCAATATTCTCCATATCCAAGAAGACGAAAAATCTTTAAAACTTCCGAAATTTCTGCAGAACTTCAGATTTCTCAGAGAAGTTCTACGGAAGTCTTGGAAGTATTATGAATTTCTCAGAAGTTCTATGCACTTCTCGGAAATGCTACAAAATTATTGTAAGTTCTACGAACTTTTCAGAAGCTCTGTTCAGAAATTCTTCGGATTTATCGGAAAGTATACGGATTAATTGCACGAATGAAACGGAAGTTCACCGGACGTTTTGAAATTTCACAGACTTTCTCCAGACTTTCCGAGAATTTCTCCATATTCCAATATTCTCCATATCCAAGAAGACGAAAAATCTTTAAAACTTCCGAAATTTCTGCAGAATTTCAGAATTCTTAGAGAAGTTCTACGGCAATTTTGGAAGTATTATGAATTTCTCAGAAGTTCTATGCACTTCTCGGAAATGCTACAAAATTATTGTAAGTTCTACGAACTTTTCAGAAACTCTGTTCTGAAATTCTTCGGATTTATCGGAAAGTATACGGATTTATTGCACGAATGAAACGGAAGTTCACCGGACGTTTTGAAATTTCACAGACTTCTTGGAAATTTTACAGAAAGGTTGCCATGGAATTTTATCGCTAACATTTCAGTAAAGAACAAAAAGCAAAGCTTTTCTAAGGCCTCGAGCCTTATTCTCACTTGGATCCTGAATATCCTGTGTTGAACAGTGCCGGAGAGAAATGCTACAATTCCAAAACAGCTAATCGATTGAAAAACACTGGCTCCGATTCCTGAATACCCTGTAATATTTCCAGTGCGACCCAAAATCCTCAAAATGTCCTTCATTGAACATGTTTTGCAAAGTCTTGTCTTAAAGTATGATAAAAAGCAAACTAGGCTGCGGAACCCTTAAAATAGTGGCTACTTCTCCGTGGGAACTAGGTTTCCGGAATACCCCGGAAAACGTTCAATGTGGCCAACAATCTTCAAAACGTCCTCCGTTGAACTTGTTTTGTAAAATCTTGAAGATTGATATGTCGCAAGCTAGTTTTCGGAACACATCTAAATGTGGCCACTTTCCCGGGAAAACCAGGTTTCTGGAGTACACTGGAAACCAAACATCCTCAAAATGTCATCCATTGCACTTGTTTTGTAAAAGCTCGAACTTCGATATGTCGCAAACCATGTTCATTACTTATTATTTAAAGGATCCTCATCCGGAATAAAACATACCCCACTACACGAATGGATAACACATTTAAAAAAACCTACCTTTAAGAGATACCGGGCAGTTTTTCCACTGCCAGTGCATGCAATCAATGCTTCCTATCATTCCTGGGAAGCCTCGATCTGCATTCTCCTGTGCCAGACGAAGCTTATGGTTTGCTGGTTTGGTGATCGCATGTAATATTCTCCATATATTTCTACAATTGTGTGGCAGAATTCCTTAAGTGCTTCGTTCGCAGTCGATTCTTCGATTTGAATATAATCATCAGTGGCGTCTGAAGCAGTTCCTCAAGCTAGTTGGCGTATAGCTGCAGCGCATTTCTGCATACCGGTCAATCCCGGTTTTCCAGCAGCATTACATTTTAAACGGAAGTAATCATTACGCGCAGTCACTCCTTCTAGCACGCGCAAAAACATGGCCTTTGGCATCCGGAGCCTTCGTTCTAACAAATGATCGGGATAAATAGATGTCGGTGAGAAATAGTGGTCGATAATCATCTGGTGCCCCAACTCAAAGTTCCGTGGAATATTACGCCGACCTGGCTATGAGCCTTGCCGCTTCTTGGCCTCTTGGCAGTTTTCTATGTGACGGAAAGTAAATCTCGAATTAGACAATAACTATGGAGGATTCGTTCTCTTTATTTAGATGAATTAGTTGAGTTACACCTTAACAGTAAATTTTCATATACTTACCCTCAACCAGCTGAAAAATTAAATCCAAATCCGTCGTATCTTCAAATTCACTGGTGATAAATTCGTACCATTCGTCAGTCATTTTGAATGTCTTTTCCTATTTCGTGACAAATCAAAATATATTGATCGTCAATTGTACACACACATTCAAGTCTTTAGGTTAAGAACAACATTTGGAACTGCTGCTGAAGAGAGGGTATGTTTGTTATATAGATCATTTCGATCATCACGATGGCGTCATCAATGCAGTTTTGACAGTTCAGGGAGCTTGTTTACATGGACTTAGAATATTTTCAGTGAGATCGGTTTGAGATTTTGTGCTCTAAATTTATTAAGATTGAAGTAAAATTGCCGGAAAACAGACACCACTGCTTATTATCACATCATTGTTTGGATATAATCGTACAGAATCCGGAAAACGCCAATGAAAAATTTCGTTTGAGCCGTCCAAATTCTAACACCTTGTAAACAAGCTCCCTGAACTGTCAAAAAAGTGAGGTTAATACATCCCGTGCAATGATCTATAGTCCCCAAGAGAAAAAATTATAACTGACATATGAAATCAATCTAGAACTACAACACTCCTGGAGATGCTCTAAAGCCACTTTTCCTTTTAAATTGTATACAGTATCATTACTGTTACTTTCTAAGATTTTTTTTAAATCAAATTCGAGAAACGCTAGGAACTACAAATTTTGGTTTTGGCATGTTTCCCTTTGGTGTGTGCTAATCTTGTATCCCTCCCACCATGGACCGGCTAGTGGTCCATCTATACTTCGCCTGTCGTCTCAGTTCAGGCGCCTACTGTAGTGAAAGAGGATTTGAATTTGTCTAAACATAAATCTACATCCGTCGTATGCTACTTGACTTCGACGTGATGTTGTGGCATTTTATTAAGTCTCATATCTGTTAGTGGGCATCCGGCTTTATGGAATCGAAAAAGCACTGTTGACACAATACTTTACGCATGGAACGAGATTAAAATCTGGTTTTACAGGCCCTGTTTTCAGATTTCTTTTGTAACGAAATTACTAAATGCACACTAAACCGAGATCAGGTGTAATATTCAGCAGTAGTAACATAATTTCAGATAGAAACAAACCATTGCATAATGAAATAAAGCCCAAAGCTCGACAATTAGCACGAACTCACAGCGAACATTGACTGAACGGTTATCACGTTTTTCTCCAACGAATAATTATACCACATATATGAAGTACAATTTGAATCCGAAATGAAAAATTACCGATCTTTGCAACGACCTTCCTTGTGCGACGCAAAGACAGCACTTTGTGGTAGTCACCGAAATAAATTAATCGCAGATATTCGAATAATGTTGCTGGTTGGTACAGTTTTGCGAGTAATGCTCTCCCAGCGGAGGCTGCCACGAAACCAAAAGGACTAGATTTCGAGCATCTCCGGTTGCAAGAGGCATTCCGAAAGAAAGGAACAGACAAAACGCGAACGAATTAAGAGTATAATTTTTGCTAATAAATTTTTATCGGTTCGATATTCTGGAAACAATAAAACAAAAGGAATTTATTTAAAAGTCAGAAATAAAAGAGTCGGTGTTAAAGAGTAATCGTGCGAAAATTGCCACGAATAATCACTACTGGTTGTGGTACTTTGGTGTGGAACTCCGGTCCCGAGTTGAGTAGGAGATCAAATTGAAAACTAATTTTGTTGTTTATGTAATGATAATCAATAAAAATATTGGCACAATTCTAGTCGTTTTAATGGTTAGAGCTGAGGTAGATTTTAAGAGCGTAGTTTTGTTGATGTGCAAGTCGAAGAATCATTGAAAAATGATCACAATACATTTGTTATAATTTTGATTTTAGAGTTAACTCGGGCAAGTATTGGAGTGCTAAAAAAACTCAATGAAAGAAACAATCAAATTTGAGCTGTTCTCATTGTGCTCTTGCACGGCGGTGAATAATAAAACTTAACGGTTATGCCATGACGGAAATGGAAGTAATGGTCGCATGCAACGTATTTCTGCGAACTCACAATTGATTATAAGAGAGCAAGACATCACCGAACTTGAAAAGGTTTCTAGTCGAATTTAAACATTAAACACTGCTAGGGACAGCCCTATGAGGTTGCATGAAATGTTGACGTTGAACTACTAATTATGCATGTGTGAAGAATAGTGCATTGAAAAACGTTTTCGCATTATCCCTATTATTATTATTATTATTATTATTATACCAGGTAATTATGTATTCCAGTGACAGGGAAATTTTAGTACTCTTGAGTTGAAGTAAATATGTTCAATATTAAGTCTTCTTTTAGGTTTATAATACGACTTCATGTAATTATAACTATTTTTATTCATTGTAAAGAAAATTAGATTATGTAGTAGGATCCAAAAGTTGTTAGAAAGAACATACATCGTATCTGATCGGCAATCAAATGTTCTCGAAGCGTTGCTGTCACTCGTTTATGTTGATAGCGCCGCGCAATGATCAACATTGAGACCAACAGAGCGGGGACGTACTCCAAATGAACATCCACCCGGCTCTTGAGGTGTATGCCTCAATCCAATATAAACGGAACCAGCTTGTGGACCGCTCGTTGATGTTCCTTCTGTCCACGACGGACAGTAATGATGCGTATAACTCCATACTGATCCGGATGGCCATATGTTCCGAGGTCGAAGTCTGACAACATTGCATTGGATGCGTTACCGTCTGCCTTGATGTGACGAACATTTGGATCTGGTAGCAAAATGAGCGGCTGATTGATAATAAAGTCTAGGGTTTTTTGTTCATTAAAGTGAATCTGAAATTGAGAGACTCTCTTTGATTACTTTCTCTTTCATTCATATTTCATTCAGCTTTCCGTTGTTCATTCTACGATTTGTAAAGTATGCTAGCCAGCACTGTTGTGTTTCTATCTGTTCTAAAGAATTCCTCAAACGTTTTATAATGGCGTTGTAATAAATGAAAGAAAGCGAGAGAGGAGAGAATCTCTCATTGTTACACCCAAAATAAAAAAGCAAGATTGTAATGCATTATCGCATGATTTGGTATCATTTCTCGTAATGGATCGTAACTTAGAGAAAAAAGGCAACATTGGTCGTGGGCAAAAAAGCAACTCATCAATTAGCATTGAAAAATTCAATGTGTGAGTGAGGTTGTACAGTGTATTAGTGTTGAGTATAAGATTGGAGTCCGGAAATTCAATATCTCACAAAAAAACGAACACGATTCGCGTAATCGAGATTCGAACCGATGCCGTCTGCGTCATGGTTCTAGATCGTAACCATTCAGCCATTTTAACTAGGTGAAAGAAATGGAATAAAAGGCCAACAGTTGCTTCGATTGTTGAGGCACTCGGCGATACAGCAATGAAACAAATGTCTCTCACACATACTTGCATAGCTTCGTATATTTCATAAAGAAAGGCGAACTCGAAGAGAGGGATATCGGAGTGCGATGACGAGTGAAAATAAAAATAGAACACTAGACAGCGGAATTCCAACAGTGGTCACGAGCGCAACGCATTCTGTGGTATTGTCTCACCCATATTGAAAAGTTGTTGACTGTTGAACAAAGATCCAGCGGTTGCTTTGACTGTCGAGGCACTAAGCACACAGCGATAAATTTGTTTCGAGGAATCTGTGTGCTGCCAACCGCTTCGCATGGCTTCGTTTATACCATAAAACGCTTTGTGGATCGTAATGGGCAAAATTGTCTTTTCTAAATCATGCGGATTTCTCAAGATATGGTTGCAAAAATTGCAATTGCATTTTGTGCCACCTTTTCAACTTTTGGGTGTAGATTTGCCCTCTTGAAAAAAAAATCCTAAAAGTGCTCTGGCGTAAGGGCTTTGCTAGAGTCCGCCGATGTGGAAAGCTGGCACAAGGGACACGAAATTAAACACGCCTCGATTCGAAAAGTACATACAAATGTGGTTAATGTTTCATTCTGCTGGGAATTTTCTGAATTTTTCGCTTAATACCACCCATCATTTATTGCACAGTAAAGCTGTCAGCTTGATCTACCATCTTTTTCCAGCGCTTCTGCTAATTTTGCAACATTTTTTCACTTAGTTTTTAATAATTGCCCAATATTTTTCGATAGGCAGAAAATTTGGACAATTTAGTGGGTTGAGATGTTTTTGAATAACGTCAATATCATTCTGCTTATTGACGTGGCTGGGTAGCTCAGTGGTTACCCGTTCTGCTTACTCAGCAGATGGTCGGAAGTTCAATCCCAGGCCCGTCCCTTTCGTTGAAATTTGTCACTTGCTTCTTTCTATCACCACTAGATTTAAATGATGTCTACTGCGCTCTCTTTCATTGATCGCTTCACTTACCACAGTGCATCCATGATATAAAAATAAACCTGCCTCACTAAACACAACTATCCTTTCCTTGGCAATTGTAGAGATGCAGTGGTGCTCACGGTCTCTAATAACAACGATTGTCAAACTAATCATCCTTCTTCCCCCCTCCCCAAAGACCGTGAGGCCGTGGCCGGCGCCGGTACTGATCTATAAATAGAATTAGTGAACTTGTATATTGAAGATGTAAAGCTACTCCCAAGCTCCATCTATGTGGTTCTCTGAGCAATTACACTAGTTCTTATAAGTAAAGGAGTAGCAACTACGATATTGCACGGTCTTTTTTTTTTTTTAAAAAAAAAACGTCAATATCATTCTGCTTATACCACTCCATGTTGTCCAGGCTGTGATTACAGCTGGTTCAAGACAGGTCAGAACTTCACCAGGCCGTCGTGCGATTGAATGAATGACACAATTCACTTCTAAAGACACTCCTTCTTGTATACCTGCCTATTCATAGTCGCTTCAGTGATGAAAACCTTCGTTTTCTACAACTGCAGATGCCTTACCATATCCTAAACTTGTGACCAAACTTGTTTTCATAGAATATTTGGATCTACCTGGAGCATCAAATTTGTGTTTAGCAAGGTAAAATTTGTGTCTCGGGAGTTGCTCTAATGCTATTTTAAGATTTGTTTGTTTCATTGTCATTCTAAATGCATCCGTTGTATTTTGTCAGAACTTGCTGGCACAGCATTCTTGCACGGCGTTTGGCAACCAGGTTCTGTTTCAAGGTCTAGTTGGGGCACTTGCTAGCATGGTATGACTGGAAACCTTCATGCTGATCAATTTGGGGAACTGTACTGTACGGTGTTGAGAAACCTTTTCGCTAAATCACGCAAGGAGATCCCAGGTTGCTTCCGGCCTGCCCTACGAACTGTCACTCTTAGTTTCTAGTCCTATGTTCTACTTCTACAACTGTTTTATTATGTGAGTTCTTGCGATAGTATTTCTCGGAAACGTTGCCGCACGGATTTTACAGACGATCTAAGGGATTTACGATACTTTGTGATCATTCCTCCTGACCTTGTCAGATTTTTGATAACTTTTGAAAGTAAGTGTCAATACTGATGAAACTTTCACCACTAAGTATACAAACCTTCCGGATTACTGCGCTGTCATTCGCTTCCCATAACGGCTACTAGAGCCGCCACAGTAATGAAAAAAAAAAACCGGCACTAAGGCTATGTCTCAATTCGCGAATTAATTTCAATTTTCACTTAAACTTGACCAGAGCTCGAAAAAATTCATACTCGTCGTGAACGATGAGTAAAAAAAATATTCAGTGTGTACAATTTTCGCTCTCTTCACTTCATTCTATCAGTCACGCAATATATTCGTTGTTGGAAGGACCACCCCAACTTTCAGTACGCAGCCGGTGGATCCGATCTGACAGCCGTCAGAGCGACAGACGTCGACCGTGTCGACGTACGATGCGAAGAAGTGTCAGCGTGAATGTCATCATGCGATTCAATATAACTCGCCTCTAGAAGTCCACATGTGATTTATTGCTTTTAAATTGTTAATTAATTGTTCTAAATAAATTAGTATTTATGTTGCATGTAATCGCGAGTTTTATATCGCAACAACGTGGCGACGAGTGAAAACGGTGTCGGTTCGCGGAATCTCGTTCGAATACAGTTGTACTCATCCGTCGGTGAAGCTGAAAAGCAAGTTTGAGGTTAGCTGCAATGGCAACGACAGATGCCTTCCAGCAGTCCCTGCTTCAGATTCTGACGCAACAGCAGCAGCTGATCACCCAGATGTCCGAGCAGATGTCAGCAACGCAACTTTGCCTGAAAGAGCTCTCTCGCGATGACGTTGCACTGGATGCATTAGCTAGCAACATAACAGAATTCCGTTACGCACCGGACGAAGGATGCACTTTCGATTCGTGGTATTCTCGCTATGCTGAGCTTTTCGATAAGGATGCGAAAAAACTAGACGATTCCGCTAAAGTCCGACTTCTAATGAGGAAACTCAACCCAACGGCACACGAGCGATACACGAGTTTTATTCTCCCGAAGCTGTCCAAGCAATTCACTTTCACCGAAACCATCGAGAGGTTGAAATCGCTTTTCGGATCGACCGTCTCGATTTTTCATCAGCGGTATCAGTGTTTGCAAATCGTCAAGGACGACGCAGAAGACATCGTGTCATATTCGTGCAAGGTAAATCGCGCTTGTGTGGACTTTAAAGTTGCCGACATGTCCGAGGAGCAATTTAAATGCCTCATTTTTGTCTGTGGTCTCAAGTCGTCGAAGGATTCCGATATTCGGATACGGCTCATCACGAAGCTAAACGAATCGTCGGATATCACGTTGGCGAAGATCGTGGAGGACTGCAGAACCCTGGTGAACCTCAAGAACGACAACGTGCTGGTAGAAAAACCGTCTCCTTCAACAGTACGTGCCGTGAAGTACAACACCAACAAACCTTTTAAGCCGGCACGTTATTCATCGGCTACAGGTAGTGAACGCAGTGCAGATCAGCCTCGTACTCCATGCTGGTCGTGTGGAGGAATGCACTTTTCGAAGGACTGCCAGTTTCGGGATCATCTATGTCGTGATTGTGGAAAAAAGGGACACAAAGAGGGCTATTGTGCTTGCTTCTCCGGAAAAACAGCAGCCGGCAAGGGGAAGAAGAATACACGTACACAAAAGTCAACAAAGGTAGTCTCCGTGAACACAGTCAGCCGTGGAAGAAAATATGCGGAGCTACGGATAAACAACGTTCCGGTCCGATTGCAAATTGATTCGGCGTCAGACATCAGCATCATCACGGCCGAAATGTGGAAGCAGATCGGAGAACCGGAAACGCAGCCACCTTCGTGTCAAGCGGTCACAGCATCTGGAGATCCGCTCAACATCGCATCAGAATTTTGGTGTGACGTGTCAATCAACGGTGTCTTTAAACGAGGTTTGTGTCGTGTTATGATTCCAGAGATTAATCTATCCGTTCTAGGTGCCGATTGGATGGATAAGTTTGGCCTGTGGGACGTACCCATCAACGCGTTCTGCAACCAAATCAGTAGCCAGTCTCAATCAGGCGTAGGGACAATTCAGTCAATGTTCCCTGACGTTTTCACCAGCAGAATAGGACTGTGCTGCAAAACGAAGGTCAAGCTGCCACTTCGAGGTAATCCTAGACCGGTATTTCGGCCAAAACGTCCTGTATCCTACAGCATGGAAGGAGCCGTTGAAGAGGAAATCCAACGTCTCCACCACCTTGGAGTTTTGAAGCCAGTCGATTTCTCCGACTGGGCTGCGCCAATTGTGGTCGTGCGGAAGCCAAACGGACGGATTCGCATTTGTGCGGATTTTTCAACGGGATTGAACGACATCCTAGAGCCCAACCAATATCCGCTACCGTTACCTGACGATATTTTTGCAAAGATGACGGGTTGTCGATTTTTCAGCCATATCGACCTCTCTGATGCCTATCTACAGGTAGAGGTAGATGAAAGCTGCCAGAATCTCCTCACCATCAATACCCACAAAGGACTCTATCAGTTTACCCGCTTATCTCCCGGCATCAAATCAGCACCGGGAGCGTTCCAGCAATTGGTAGATGCAATGCTCTCCGGACTTAAAAGCACCTGTGGTTATCTGGATGACGTGTTGGTGGGTGGCAGAACAAAGGAGGAGCACAACCGGAATCTCGAACAGGTCCTAAGTCGTATACAAGAGTACGGGTTCACAGTGAGAATCGAGAAATGCAGCTTTAACATGCGTCAAATTAAAAATCTGGGCCAGATCCTGGATAGCGAAGGCATCCGACCAGATCCAGATAAGGTCACCACCATTGCCAATATGCCACCACCACACGATCTCCCATCACTCCGGTCGTATTTAGGAGCTGTGAACTACTACGGCAAGTATGTTCCAGAGATGAGAAAGTTGCGGTATCCCATGGATCAACTGCTGAAAACCGGGAACAAATGGGATTGGACTAAAGCCTGCCAAGATTCGTTCGATCGATTCAAGGAACTGCTGATGTCTCCGCTGGCATTAACTCACTACAATCCCCAGCTGGATATCGTGGTATCTGCAGACGCTTCATCTATCGGTATCGGGGCTAGAATTGCTCACAGGTTTCCTGACGGCACGGTGAAAGCAATATATCACGCATCGAGAAGCCTAACACCTGCTGAAGAAAACTACAGCCAGATCGAGAAGGAGGGGTTGGCTTTGATTTTCGCCGTAACTCGTTTCCATCGGATGCTTTTCGGAAGACATTTCACGTTGGAAACCGATCACAAACCGTTGTTGGCCATATTTGGGTCTAAAAAGGGTATCCCCGTTTACACCGCCAACAGGTTACAGCGTTGGGCGTTGACCCTTCTGCTGTACGATTTTACCATCGAATATGTGTCGACTGACAGTTTTGGCTATGCAGATATTCTGTCCAGGCTGATAAACAATCACGTTCGACCTGATGAGGAGTACGTAATAGCATCGATCGAGCTGGAAAATACGTTTCAGGATGTTGTTCAACAATCTCTGGAAATGTTGCCGCTTACGTACAAGTCGATACAATCCGAAACCAGTGCGGACCCGGTCCTACAAGAAGTTCTCCAGCACGTCCAGCAAGGCTGGCCTACCAAGAAGACCGACTTAACCGACTCCTGTCAACAATTTTACCTTCGTCAAGATGGACTATCAGTCATATCCGGCTGTCTTACCTACGGTGAGAGGGTAGTTATTCCGTCCAAATTCCAAAAGAAAGTCCTCCAGCTTTTGCATAAGGGTCATCCAGGCGTCGAGAGAATGAGAGCGGTTGCACGTAGCTACGTATACTGGCCAGGCATCGACGAAAGCATTGCTCAACTTGTTCGTTCATGTACCGAATGTGCCAGAGTTGCCAAAACCAACACTAGAACAAATTTGGAATCCTGGCCTGCACCTGAAAAGCCTTGGCAAAGATTGCACATCGACTACGCTGGTCCCGTCGATGATTGGTACTATCTTATCCTGGTCGATGCATTCTCGAAATGGCCTGAAGTTGTCCAAACCCGACGAATCACGACGTCAGCAACACTCAATATCCTCCAAGGAATCTTTGCTCGCTTTGGAATGCCGGAGACGCTGGTTAGCGATAACGGACGTCAGTTCGTCAGTGAGCAGTTTGAAAGGTACTGTAATAACAACGGAATACTTCACCTCAAGACACCACCTTTCCACCCGCAGTCCAATGGACTTGCAGAAAGATTCGTTGATACGTTTAAACGGACTCTCAAGAAAATTACGGCGGGAGGAGAGGGCCTCACCGAAGCGATCCATACGTTCCTGCTATGCTATCGTTCCACGTCCTGTCGAAGTGCTCCTGAGGGGAAATCACCTGCCGAGGTACTGCTTGGTAGAAAGATACGAACGTCACTTGATCTTCTCAAACCGCCTACAGCGTTTCATAAAGCAGAAAACAGCGAGCAAGACAACCAGTACAACCGGAAGCATGGAAGCAAGGCCATCAGCTACAACCCCAAGGACCTGATCTGGGCTAAGGTCTACAAGAACAACAGTTGGAGTTGGGAGGCTGGTCAAGTTCTCGAGCGCGTGGGAAACGTGATCTACAATGTATGGTTGCAGCAGAAGAAGTCGTTAATCCGATCGCACTGCAATCAGCTACGAAAGCGGTGTGATTCAGATGCAGCAGAAACAGCAGAAGAAAAACAACCTTTCCAAGTCCCCCTTGATATTCTACTAGACTCGTGGGGCCTGAACCAAAGTTCTTCGGAAGCAAATCTTTCGGAGTTCGATCCTGATCCAGACGATCCTCCGGAAGAAGAACCACAACAGCAGACTGGATCGCCCAAGAATCTTCGGAAGCAGCAACGCCTTCAACAACGGGAATCAACTGTGCCTCGTTTTTCCTCTCGAAACCGAAGAGCTCCCGTGAGGTATGATCCGTATCATCTTTACTAAAAGGGGGAGGTGTTGGAAGGACCACCCCAACTTTCAGTACGCAGCCGGTGGATCCGATCTGACAGCCGTCAGAGCGACAGACGTCGACCGTGTCGACGTACGATGCGAAGAAGTGTCAGCGTGAATGTCATCATGCGATTCAATATAACTCGCCTCTAGAAGTCCACATGTGATTTATTGCTTTTAAATTGTTAATTAATTGTTCTAAATAAATTAGTATTTATGTTGCATGTAATCGCGAGTTTTATATCGCAACATTCGTGTTTACTTATTTTGCTGTGCTTAGTCATTCCGTTGTCCTTGTGTTCCACACAACTCATTCACAACACAGCAAAGCACACGGCTATTCAAGCCTCAAGAGATTTTGGTTGCTTGACTGAATGTTCTGGTAACCAGTCATTCATTTTCGCGTCCGTGAGTGTTTTTTTCTGCCACAGGATTTCAAATATTCCCGAACATGGCTGACGGCAAAGGCAGCCAAAAGGCGGAGCAATGGCCGAAATCGCTACAGAGTTTGTGGGGCATTTGTTCGAGGAAAGGCATTTGCAGGATCGATTCGAGAAGTTTTGGTTTTTCCACTTCATTGATTCTCCAAATAAATGACTGTTCTTTCGTCTTCACAGTAGAACATTGAAATTGAATGAGTTGTTTGCGCTTACGTACATTCACTGCTTTCTGGAACGAATGAATGATCAAAGTAAAGCAACACAAAACAAATTGACTCATCTTGCACAAGAGATTCATGACGGCAAATTTGTGTTTATTTCATGTTCGCTAGGAACAGTGCGTGATGACAATTATTTTGACTCAGTTAGGGTGCAATTTGAGAATTGAATATGATATTTATAAGCTCTGAACTTGACTGATAAAAAATTTTCATTTAGCTCTGCTACTTGAGCTGAATTATTTCTGACAAACGGGAACTCAATTTTGACACTCACCTTTCCGAAACTTTGTTGATCATTAACAATGGGATTTTAATCGATTAATGGATTATTTTCCATCTGTCAAGTTTAAGTAAAATTACCATTAATTCGTGAATTGGGACACAGCTTAAGTGGATCAAGGATCATAGCTTAAGAAGGTTGCAAGTACAGTTCGGAGATGGAGGACAGATGGAATGATCTATTTCCCCTTCAGGTCCGACACGTACTGACTCACAGCTTGATTGAACTCAGGTGATTGCAGGTATTCTTGGGTGCTTCGATCTGCGCCCACTAAGATAGTTCCGTGGTCAGACCAGATTTCGCTGCACAGTGCACTATAACTGTTACTATAATTATCAACATTAACATTCAATTACTATATCTACCACAGACCGCAGAAGCGCTTATGAGCAGCCAAGAAGGCACTTGTGGACAGATCTGACACTGCTTCAAGGTGTACGATGGCTGTATGGCAATAAAACGCAATTTTTCATTCCTTTTTTTTAATTTATTTCTCCATATTCTCTAATTTTAGCTTGATACATTATAGTCCAGTGATATTCCAACTTTTTCAAGCCATCCAAAAAATATGATTTGTCGAATTCAGCAAAATATGGCTCTGTAGCTGCAATAATTTCCTCGCTTGACGTGAATCGCTTTCCGCCAAGCCATTTTTTCATGTTTGTAACAAAAAAGAAATCGCATGGGGCCAAATCTGGAGAATACGGTGGGAGCAACTCGTAGCGTAATTCGCCCAGTTTTACTGTGGCGATTGCTGACGAGTGAGCTGGTGCGTTGTCATGGTGGAAAAGAAGTTTATTCTTCGCCAAGTTGGGTAGCTTTTTCTATAATTCAGCATCAAATTAGTCCAATAAAACAGCATAGTACGGCCCCGTGATTGTCCTTTCGTACTCCAAATAGACGGCAAAGATGATGCCTCGCGGTTCCCAAAAAACTAGAAGGGACAGCCCAATGGGGTTGTACGCAAAGTTGACGTAGGACTACGAAGCATTGTGCAATCTAGATCGCTTGATTGTTTAAAGAGTGGCTGAAATTTGTTTCGTTCGATATCGAATTCCCATACACTAAACATTTCGCACTACAACCTTAAATATTTGATATAGCCTGTCTTGGTATCTAAATTCATACATAGGTTATCAAATTTTAACAAACAATGCCCCAAGGGCTGAACTGAAAATTTCATGTAAAACATAAACACTTTAAACACATCAAAAACATAAAATTAAACAAAGTTGAAGAACCCAATGGGCTAAAACACTTCAATCAACCACCCCGAAACCCAGCTTTCAGCATTCCCAAACACATGTCAACTTTCTTTTCCAGTTGTTTTGTTGGCCCTGAAAAGGGCCATTTTGGGTTCGAGGGAACAGCTACTAACACCGCCTTATTTCGCCATGAAGCTGGTCTACTTGATCATGGCTTCGGTTCGCTCTAAAACCTCGTGTTTGGCTAGCTCTCTCGGCAGCATTTGAATTTCCAGAGACAGGCGGTTTGAATTTCCAGAGACGTCAGGGCCATCCGCCAATTGATTTAAGTTAGTCGGGCAGCTACGCTCTCAATCCTCTCGGAAATGTCATTTACGAAGCCATTCATAATGCTTATTGCTTTGGAGGAAACGACAGTATCGGGTTAAAATGCTTCACTGTTTGCCTTCCGAGATGGTGAAGCGAGAATGCACCATAAGAGCAGATTGTGTTGATATGATCGACCACCTGAAAATCATTATCCTTATTGCGCTGTAGATGATTGTGGTCTGTTTGGGAATTCAAAGTCTATTATTGCCGATAGACGTCTGGGTCGAAATAGTGCTAAATGAACGATAGAACAGTATTGGGAAGTGAATATGTAAGAAAATTATATTGTTAGCTCTTTATATTGCATTTGGTGGCCCTAAAAAGGACCGTTTGGTTTTAATAATGATACGGCCCTAGTTGTATTTTCTACGATGGTAGAACCACATACTTTGCAGCCATATGTATGCTCCGACATTTTAGTTGGACATTCTCAAAAATATTTGATTCCTATCGAATGTATGAAATTTCAAACAGCACAAGAGAAATAGTCAACCAAACAAACTCTTTAATAAGCAAACTGATTTGGTCATACTGAAAAGGACGGATATAGTTGATGGGGGAGAAACATTGTTCACGGTTTAACTTGGGGTTTCTTCTTGGTATTCTTAGTTCACCTCCTCGTCGGTGCGGGTGGCCATCTGCAGGTGAGGTGGGCTGATTCTTGTCCCGTTGTTGTCACGGGCGGCATTTTCCCATCAACTCGTAGGCTTAAGCAGCCTTATTTCTCTCAGCGAGGTTGACGGGAGCATCGGCCCAAACAGCCAACTGCACCAACTTCTCTGGATAACGACTGCTCGCCAGTGCATCCCCCAGTGTGGTCGCACGCCTACTGCGCTGCTACAGCACATTTTGCTCTGCACAGCACTACAACCATAGACTAACTCTAAGACCAGTAGGTCCCGAACAAATAGGATTTGTTTTTGGCTCAGTCGGTACTAGCACATCGGTCCCAAGCTTGGTCCCAAGTTAAATAATGCGCCCCTAATAATGAACTCACACGAACACACTATCAAATATTCTGTCAAAATAACACAGCAAATCAAAACAAAGGCGCAAATATGTACAGGAAGGTACTGGCTTCAAGGTGTACTTTGGGCCAAGGGGTTCTACAACAGTGAACCAATATGAAATCGCTAGTTGCATATTGATTGTTGCTACAACTACCGTAAGACTGAATCAAATTTTCATTCAACGAAGTCAATGTGATACTAATTGCATCAAAGGGAACGAACTTCAGTTAGTGCGCCACATAATTAGTTTTAATAAGTGCACGCTAGCGAATGATTTTCTTAACAGAAATTTTCCTAATTTGCTAGCCACTGCCAGCAACTAATCCGCTATGCATAACTAGGAACTAAAACGAACTCAACCACATAGTCGGTCATTGACGTGTCACAATTCGGCTCGAATTATCCCTTCTAAAATTTCGTTCGATTGTTGTTCAACGGTTTTATAATATACTCCGTGATGCGGCGTTTTATGAATGCTATTTTCAGCCGTGACGCGGTAATTGAACTACAAACCGACAAAAGAAAAAATCAACTTAACAAACTCTTTAGTTAATAAACTGATTTGGTCGTCCTGAAAAGGACGGATTTAATTGACGAGAGAGAAATAGTTTGCGATTCCCCAGGGTTGTTTGTCTGGTCACGGACGGCTTTTTCCCGCCAGCTCGTAGGCTTCAGCAGCCATGTCTCTCTCAGCGAGGTTGACGGGAGCATCGGAACCAATAGCCAACTGTATCAACGGCTCTATGCACTCCCGCTTCACTTTACTCAATTTTTGAGAACAATTATATGCTATATCTTTTTCTCTCACGGAAATGTTACTCAATTTTCGTAAGAAGTGGATCTAATCAAAAATCGAGTTGATCCACTTTTTAACGAAAATTGAGTAACATATCCGAGAGAGAAAAAGAGATAGCATACAATTGTACTCAAAATTGAGTTAAGTAAAGCGGGAGTGTGGGCAACGACTACTCGCCAGTGCACCATCCAGGGTGCTTGCTGCCGCAAACTGTGTTGTAACAGCCACTGCACAGTTCTACGACTGTTGTAAGACTGAGTCAAAATTTCAGCTAAGAGCTGGTATGTTATGGCGTTGGATGCTATTGCACAAAAGAAGGCGGTACTAACGAAGGCAATGTGATACAAATTGCATCAAAGGGGATGAACTTTAGTCATTGTGCCACAATAATTAGTTTAATTAGTGCACGCTAGCGGATGATTTTCTTAACAGAAATTTTTCTGTTAAGATGATTGCTAGCCACTGCCAGCAACTAATCCGCTATGCATAACTACGAACAATGGCGAACTCCGCCACATGGTCGGTCTCTGATGTGTTGCAGTTTGGCTCGAATTATCCCTTCTAGACTTTCGTTCGTTAGTTGTTCGTCGTTTTGTGATAATATAATCGGGGACGCGACGTTTAATGAATGCCATGTTCAGCCGTGACGCGGTAATTGAATTACAAACAGCACAATAGAAAAATTCAACCAAACTCTTTAGTTAGTAAACTGATTTGGTCGTCCTGAAAAGAACGGATTTAGTGGCGCTACTACGCCACTGCACAGCTCTACGACTACCGAAATACTAAACTTGTTTGATAACCTTCGTGGCTGCCTAGGAGTCGTTCGTTACTTAAATATGAAATCTGTGCTAGGAAGTACAGTGTATTTGGTAAATTTACTCTGAAAAATCGACATTATAAGACACCACCTTATCTTTGCGTTATTTTAAATAGTTTAGTGTTGAAAATCAATAGTTTTCATTATGAGAATCGATGCATAGAAATATTTTCGATCGATTGGTGCAAAAATTTAGTAAATGTTTGGAGAAACGACTGAGATATTAACGCTCAAAACCTGACCACATTTCGTGACGGTCGCAATAGATATTTTTTTAAACTGTACCCCAGTATTGAAAACAAAGACGTAGTCCTACGTCAAAACGGTGCCCAAGACTTTTTCGGCCGATGTAACCGTTTTCACCTACCTTATAGCAGGTTCACCGGGTGAAGTCCACTGTTTTGACTGCTCTTTCATTACAAGCGTGTAGTGATGGATCCATGTTTTGTCAACAGTCACGAAACGCCGTAGAAACTCTTTCGAATTGCGCTTAAAAATCCAAACAGTGCTTTGAAGCTGTTACGCTATTCCAGTTTTGCTCTTCTGTGAGCGGTGCCGCATTTCCATCCGGCCGATAGCTTTCTCATACCTAATTTTTCGTGAACATGGATGTTTGCAAAAACCCATTAGTAGGTAAAAAACACCCATTTTTAAATTGCATTCCGATCTGTCCTATTTGTGACAAACACTGCTTTTACCTGTTAATGTGTAAATCGGATTTACCCATTAGATAGGGAGAGGCACTTCTAGCAAAAACTGGGTGTTTCTTCACCCATTAATGGGTTTTTACTAATGACCGTGAAGAATATTTTCTATGCGATCAGTTGTCCACAAAAACGATATCATGAATTATGTTACCCATATCCTCCGTAATCCCCTCTTCATCAAAAACGGATGTTTGGTCACACTTGAATTCATTGAACCAATCTCTGATGGTAGTCATCGAAGGTGCTTGGTCCTTATAAACGGCATTCAACTTCACTTTCATTTGCTTACACTATCACGAATCACTGATCGGTAATTCTCTTTTTCCATGGTTGCAAACAAAAGTGAACTTAACAACTTAAAACAGCTATGAAAACAAAACTACTCCATAAATCTATCTGAAATTTTGACAGCTACTGTTTTAAAGATGCCGTTAAACGGTGTCATACACATTTTGCGTCAGCGATGCCATTAGTCGTTAAACACGGGTATTTACAATACAGCCTTCGAACTGACTTTGTTGTCAGGCGAACAAAAACAGCCACGTAGCCCTTCGCGCCGGCGTAGTCCACGCCACAATGCACGAACTGACGAACCGGAGTCATCTGGAGTGAAGGGAAGCTTCCCATTAGTTGTGTTGCAGTCTTCGCTTTCATTCAACAGCAACGCGTGCAGTTCGCCACAAAGCCACGTACCATTGTTTGGCAGCCAATGCTCCAATATCTCTGGTTGAGTATTGCGATCATTAGAATTGACCCTGCGTGCAAATTTCAAAGGTGTAATTCTGACAGAAGCAGCTTGGTGTGCCGGTGCTCCTTTGGTATAACTAATGGATGGTGGAAGTCATACGGTTGGTTGGAATTAAGATGACGACTAGTAACCCGCAGAGTGCCATCAGCATCGATGAAAGGAAACAATGTCTTTAATTTACTACTGTCTAATGGTTCTTGACCAGATAATCAATATCATTTTGTAAACATTCGTGGGACGTTGATTTTCTTCCGGGTGAGCGATCTCCAGCCGGGCTCAGGGTTGTTACGAGAAGTCTGAAAATAAATCCGCGCCAAATCCGCGCGAGTTCAAAATCAAATCCGCGCCAAATCCGCGCGAGTTCAAAATCAAATCCGCACCTTCAAATCCAATCCACACACGAATGTTCTATAACTTATCAAGCATCAAATATATAGGATGGGGAACGGCTTCATCAGTAGGCGAACCTATTTCAAACAAGGGGTAAACAATAACATGCATCACTCATTTTTGGCAGTATGCTACAAATAATAAAAGTACATTTTTGTACAATTAGATGCACTGTTCAAAACAGGAATGTAATTGAAAACTTCAGTGTGAAATAAAACCTGTAAAGAGGGAAACATAAGTCACGATGAGCTTAGTCAAATAAATTGACCGATAACCAACTTAATAAAAATGTCCAGACAAAAACAACAAATGACCCAAGATGTGATCCACGCTGGCCAAGTCCACCCCTGAAGGAGTACAGGACGTTTGAGTGAGTGATGAAAGCACTCGAAGTATTTCAAAGAGAATGATCCATATTTTGTCAATGGTGTATCAAGATAGGTACGTTTTTATTTAACATATACGGCATAACATTTAATTGTTCTCAATAGCCTTCATATGAGCTAATTTGTCCCTTTCTGATTGTTCCTCCTGCTGGATGTTATCTTTTTGTTTCAAAAGAACTTTCAGGAATGATGTTTCTGGATTATTGGATGTCATAGCTCTGATTTCTGTTTCCATCCTTCCATTCTGTTTGGATTCGTACGATTGCCTCGCAAAATTCGCCTTCAAAATCAAGTCCTTTGAAACAACAAATCTGGTTATATCATTCTCAAAAAAATGCATGCCACTCAAAATATGTTTACGATTATTAAACTGCTGTTCACTGAGCCTAGTTCGGTTTTCCAGTAACACATGCGTGAAAATTTTCTTTCGTTCTCATTTCAGAGAAACTATCGTCCTGAAATAAAAAATCAAGTACTTCCAAATCTGTTTCTGATTCAACCGTTTTAGTCGACAACTTGACACTTGCAAGTACTAGTTCTTCGTGAATTTTAGATTTGTCTAATTTAAAATCAATAACATCGACTAAGTGGACGATTTCTTTGATGGAATCCTTATTTATGATCCTTTCAACCTTGAAGTTGCTGACTAGTCTAACAAATTCATTCGAAACATTTTTGGAAAACAAATACGAGACGAAAGCCTTAGTGTGGTCTTTAAAATGCTTATTGAATTAGATGTTTTAAGTTGATTTCCTGCAGCGTCAAGAATGGATTTGTAAATAATTACATCCGTATCCTTAAGAAAATGTTCTCCCATTAGCATTTTGTTGTTGATGGCTTCCGTTATCTGTTTTGGATCGTTAACTCTTGACATCATAGTAACCAAAAATGCAAGAATCCTATCATAAATATCGAAAAGAATAAACTCATTCGTTTCGAGATACTTAAGCAACTTTCCGTTTCTCCCGCTGATTCAATCACAAAAAGAACCTGCTCTTTGATATCTAGCAGCAGTAAAATCTTCCAAATTTCTTTTTCATAAAAGCTCCGTTTTGCCAGCCCTTGCAATTTCTTTTTCAAAGAAACTAAGTGGTTGTAGTTTTAAAGAACCGCTTCTGCAGCTGGTCCAAGAGTTGCCCACCGGGTTTCAACATGCTTTTGGAAACGTTTAGGCTTGGTGATGCAGCTTTCTTTGAATTCTTCCCACTTCGACGGAACGACAAAGTAATAGTACAGATACTTTGCCAAATCAGAAACAACATATCTAAACTGTTTGATAGCAGCCCTAAAAAAAATGAAGGTTATAATACATACCTACTAGCAAACAAATAATAAAATGCTTTCTTAGATTTTTAATAGTTAAGAATTTAAGTCCCTGAGTCCATTTAGAATTCTTAGGTATTAAACTTCGTATTTTCAAGAAATAATTCTTCGGTTGGATATTAATCCTCATGGAGTTATTCCTGGAAACTTCTAGAATTATTCATTCGAAATTCATAGGCTGTCTCTTTTCATTTGCTTTGGAGTTCTCATCTTAATTACCATTAAATGATGATCCGAATTTCTTGGAAATTCTTGAAATTTTACTTTTATATAGCTTTGTATTCCCCAAAACGATTCACAATAAATATGGAGTTCCTCAGAACTAATTCAATAGCAGATTTCACATGATCGCAGTTCATTTCAAAGAGAATTTACGGTTTCAGGTAGTTGTTACCAAACTATAATATTGGGCCGTATGAGTAATAGAGTATACTGTACTTTCACTCATAAGAAATGCATGGGTGAAAGTAAAGTATACTCTTTTATTCATACGGCCCATTATCTGTCGAAACTGAAGGTTTGGATGGATGAACTATTAGTTTTGAAAAATTATCATTGTTTACTGATGTTTTTTATGATATAAACAAAATTAAACCTTTAATTTACCTGCGTTGTGAATAATGTGAACCACACAGGTTCCATTGTTGATCATCCCGAAACCACGATCAGCAATCAACTGATTGTTGAATTTCCGAGACAGCGATTTATTGACGTTTGGACCATCGTGACCAGCCATAACTAAACGATCGGTGCTAATGTGATTATCGGTAAGTGCTTTTGAATTTTCTCCAGCAACACGTTCGCAGTAGCTTTTCCAGGAATACGCTTTCCAGGTGAAAGATGCTAATTTTTCGGAGCCTCTTTTAGAAGTACTTCAGTAGTATAGCCAATTCTTTTTGTTTATTACTCGCTTCATATTTGTCGAACATAATTGAGTAGTATTGACCTTTGATGTCTTCCAAAAACAGGCCCTTGAAAAAGGGTCCGATTGCTTCGTTTACCAAATGAGTCATTTTCTGACGAGTCAGGGAAAATCCTTTCAGGTCATTCGGAGCAATCATCTTCAGGACGCTTCCATCAGTTCTTGCTGCATAAAAGAAATATTTTTCATGACCACATGGATCGTCCAAAGTATTTCTTTCTCCAGGATCCGTGAACTGCAGTCATGAATTCGAGAACAAGCTAAAATACACCGTGAACTGAATCACGTAATCATGAACTAAATCACGTTTTTAGGTAAAAATCCTAAAAACGTGGACTAGTTCACGGTCCGTTTTCATTTTCGTGAACGCTTTTGTTTCTGTGTGGGTATATCAATATGGTGTAGAACGAATCCGCGCCAAATCCGCGCCAGAACGAATTTTATGAACAAATCCGCGCCAAATCCGCGAAAATCGCGAAATCCGCGAAATTCGCGAAATCCGCGCTGCCGTAACAACCCTGCGGGCTACACCGTTCCGTCGAGCCAGGCCGATGTGCCGCAGACGGTTGATCTAGCACAAAGGGCGCCGAATGTGAGCCAGATCAGATAACGATTCAGTAGCAAAGTTAGTGTTTCCTGGACATCCCTAGGCGGTGGTACGCTGGTAGCGAAGAGAGAGGTCGTCAACGTTGATGTTGATGTTGCTTTCCATATATCTTCTGTTTCGAGAGCCAGGTAGGCCTCTCCGTCATAGTGAATGTACCAAAAGTTCCGAAGGTGTGTTGCCTCGTGAGGTGCAGTTGGCCGGGTTATACGTTGATGACACGTGACACCAGTACTTTCTGATTAGATGTTGCAAGATCTTGGACGTGCGATTGGCCACAAACGTTGTCCAATTTCTTGGCGTCGACGCGAGCCAGTGAGCACGATTTCCACGCAAATAATTCTACCTTCAAGAGAGTAGCTCCAGGCGTGATAGTGAAATTTGAAGGATGGGAGCCATTCTGGTCAGCGAACCCATGAGGTTGGTGCTTGTCTTTAGAATGCGCTGCTCGATCCGATACCTCTCGATAAGGTGCATAGTTTCTTTTAATTAGATCCATCGCCTAGGATGAAAGCTGAAAGTGGAACGTCCCAAATCATCTCATAGAGTCATTTCATCGTCCCAACTCACGTCATACAGTCATTTCATTCGAAAGATCGCCTGTGCAATCCAGCCGTAAGGATCGAAGAACATCGATGAGTGGGACAGCAGTTGACGTTTGGTAAGCTTGAATCTGAATACGTCCTCTTAGGGTGTCCATCTGATTCCCAGTGGCTTGACAAGGTCATCTTCTTGAGGTTGTTTGAGCGGAATGGGTTTATCTTAAATAGTGTCGCACTCCAGTAGCTGCGGTTTGTATGTGCTACATTTTCACATTGAAAAGCCAGCACTTTTGAGTACCTGTGTGATTTTGTTGTGTAGAAATTTAGTTTCATCTGTGGAATCCGCTGCGGGAGCAGATCATTCACTCGGCAGCAAGATCGTGCTCTTTCTTGTAGTCTTTAGCGACCTACTGCGAAGCCACAACAGCTTAATACGCAGCGCTCACCGTACCGTTAGTAGCACTCAACAAGCGATAGTAGTCTAGATTTGGATTTCTCCGGGCCTATCTTGATAATATCAGCTTTGTTATTAATGAGCTGTTGGATAGTATGCTCAACTTCTCCCAGCGTGGGAGCTGGTAAAGTTTGTTACCTTCGGTTCCAAATAATAGCTTGTTGGCTCCTCCACAAGCCATCCCAATTTCATTCATCCCACCTGCCAGTAAGTAACTAATTCTAGACTTAAATCCTGATCACATACCAGACAGCCTTACTGGCTGAGGAATCCCAGGCTGTCATTGATAGGTGCAGAGCCGTCGCCGCGTACATATGAGCATCTTTTCTATAAACCACATTTGCAGCGGTTTGAGCCACGATGTTAACGCTTCTTATCTAGTCGCCAGAGAGAGTTCTCAGTCCCGAATGAGTGGCAACCGAAAACGAGTGAACAATTGTCTAACTTCGGTTTGCGTAATATCAACAGCCAGTACACCGCCATTTCAATCCCGTCGGACATCCCGAATTTTGGTTGAATCTTACGGTGACCGCATTAACTGGACCGATGAGTTTACGGCCACGTTTTAAGTCAGCCGACTAGTAAATTGTGAAACATCTGTTTCCGATGGAGGACCCTCTCAACCCGATCTACAGTTACGCTAGTCATCGTTGAAATTGCATCATAGCTTCGAATCAAACCGCATGTAGACCACGAATAATGCCTATCTCTAAGTCACCCTGAATGGGAAGAATAAAAGGAGATCAAGCATTGGTTGTTTGCTTTATTTGTAACACGCATTTACCTAGGTTTTAGTATACTTTATCCTCACGTGTGTTCGTATTTTGTACCCAACACGAGTTTCAGGCTGCGATCTGTAGAGTCATTTGATGTTATTGAACTTTACCTTGGAATTTCACCTTGGTCAAATGAATGGTTGTTGGTTCCTTCAGGCGGATATCTCGATGGACGGCGATGTAAGGACTGCATCGTTAATTATGAGTATACCTTTGAGGTTCTGTATGAAAAAGACTATGATTTATTTTAACCAGGGATGCCATATTTACAGACATGTCTGTAAATTTACAGACTTTTCATTTTTATGCAGACTTTTTGAACGATGCAGACATTTAGCAGACATTTTGTTCATGTTGCAGACTTTTACAAACATTTGAAATATGTTTTGAAATTTCAAATAAAGGTATTTAGATGCACTGAAACTGTTTTAAAATGACAACTATAGGTTGTTGCTGACCGCAATGGACGTGTGCAAGCTCTGGTCTGGCAAGCTGCCGTACTTGTTATCTTGCTCACTCTTAATGAAAACTTGAAAACAAGAACTAATGCCATAAGGAGCAAGTGTGCCACCCTAAAGGGTCACCCAAACGCATCCGCAATATATCAATTGTGGACCAGTCATAAGTCATCGAAGCAAATGCTTAAATCTTAAGTGGCACTTTAAAAATATGAAACAATAGTGTAAGCTTGGTGCAGAAATGTTTACATAACTCACATATAGCGAAAATGGAAAACCTCGCTCTTTTACAATTTTACAAACAAAAAAAAAAAAAAAAATACGGACTGTTTTAGATATTCCCAGACATTTGAAAATTTTATCGCAATCTTTTGAAAAAAATATCTGACATCCCTGATTTTGATAGTTGTTTAGTGTCAATGTGTTGCTTGTAAACAAACGAAAACCTTCATTAAAAGTTAAAGTTTTACTTCAAGCGGAACAATGCAAGGTCTTACGGAAGAAAAGCGAAAATCGATTGTGACCAAGTACTGCACTGAAAATTGTCGCCAGGAAAATTAGCAAGAGAAGAAGGTATTAACAACATATTAGGGTGTTAGTGTCTGTGCGGTCCAAAATGCGATCAACCGGTTTGTTATGAAAAACACATTGAAGGACTTAACCAGCCGTGGTCGAAAAACAGGTACGTCAAACCCAAATTTGGACAAACAAATTTGCAAAGTTTTTGAAGGAAAAAAGGAGGTATCCATCAGAGATGGCGCAAAAAGTGTGGAACGACGATTGGAATGGTCCAACGCGCATAGGAGCAAAATTCTCTGAAGACGTACCGGAAATAAACATGTACCAAATGCAGCCAAATTCAGGCGGATTCCGTGAAAACTCAGGCTCGGAATCTGTAGGACGACGTTTTGAGCAAAAATGACATGTGCATTATCATGGATGACGATACGTACGTCAAATTGGACTACAGGGCACTTCCAGGGGTACAGTTGAATACCATCAAGCGTGGAACGGATGTTCCAAATTCGGAGAAATCGATTTTTTACGAAAAAAGTTGTTGGATTGGCAATTTTTCAGTGCGGTATGAAATCGACACCTATTTTCACTACCGCAAATATAAACGCTGAAATGTACCGGAAGGAAAGCCTGCAGAAACAAATTCTGCCACTAATTCGAAAACACAAAGGTTCGACACTGTTTTGAGATGATTTGGCATCCTGCCACTATTCGCGTTCCACCTTAGACTGGTATGAAGAGAACAATGCCCAATTTGTGGAAAAGGCGATGAATTCTCGCCCATTGAAAAATTTTGGGCTTTGATGAAAGGAAAGCTGCGGAAGAAGGCTAAAGGAGCAGATGACAAAATCAAATTAAAAAAAAAACTAACCATAAAGGGCGATACGGTCAAAATTTGGTCAATATCAACTTGACGTATTTCTTTCAATTTTGCATTTAAAAAACCTGAACACCCCTCATTTTGAAGGTGTGTGTGTGTAGAATGTTGCTCCTATTTTGATTTTGGAATTCACTCTTCAGTTGTCAAAATGCCGTCCAAGCAAGAAGAGCAGCGTATCAAAATTTTGCTCGCGCATCGCGAAAATCCGAGCTACTCGCACGCAAAGTTGGCAAAATCACTAAAAGTTGCCAAATCAACCGTTACAAATGTAATTAAAGTGTTTGGGGAACGTTTGTCGACAGCCAGGAAGTCTGGATCGGGGGAAATCGAAAACCGGAAGCCGCTGAGACGACAAAGAGAGTTGCCGGTAGTTTCAAGCGAAACCCTAACCTATCTCTCCGAGATGCCGCAAATAAGCTGGGTGTATCGTCTACAACCGTGCATCGAGCCAAAAACGAGCCGGACTATCGACTTACAAGAAGGTAGTGACTCCAAATCGCGATGATAAACAAAATACGACGGCCAAGCGCGATCCCGGAGGCTGTACACGACGATGCTGACGAAGTTTGACTGCGTGGTAATGGACGACGAAACCTACGTCAAAGCCGACTACAAGCAGCTTCCGGGACAGGAGTTTTATACGGCAAAGGATGGGGAAAGGTAGCAGATATTTTCAAGCACACGAAACCGTCAAAGTTCGCAAAGAAATATCTGATTTGGCAAGCCATCTGTACCTGTGGCTTGAAAAGCAGCATTTTCATAGCTTCCGGGACTGTCAACCAAGAAATTTACGTGAAAGAGTGTTTGAATAAACGTCTGCTGCCTTTCCTGAAGAAACACGGTTGTTCCGTACTGTTTTGGCCGGATTTGGCATCTTGCCATTACGGTAAAAAGGCCATGGAGTGGTTCGCCGCCAACAACGTGCAGGTGGTTCCAAGGACAAGAACCCTCCCAACACGCCAGAGCTCCGCCCAATTGAGAAATACTGGGCTATTGTCAAGCGGAACCCAAAAAGACCAAAAAACTGCTAAGGACGAGCAGCAGTTCAAGGCAAACTGGCTTTCTGCGGCGAAGAAGGTGGACAAGGTGGCTGTACAAAATCTGATGGCAGGGGTCAAGCGTAAGGCCCGGCAATTCGGATTTGGAAAAGCGGAAGCCTAACTGAATATTTTTCCTGAATTTTATACTAATTGAACTTGAAAAAGAAATTTAATTTGATTTTTTAAATAAACGATTTCACCGATTTACACGCGTTTTCCCTTGACCAAATTTTGACCGTATCACCCTTTAGTAGTTAATGTTCCCCTGACTACGGTACTGGGCTTCACGAATCCTTGATGAAAACGCATTCGAACGTATATTTCTAAAAGCCATTATCTACCATCCATTGGGTACCTCGGTAGAAAACGAAAAGGATTTGTTAGTCGAAAAGCTCTTCTAATGTGTGCAATTATATGCTCTAAAAGCTAAAAGTGTAGCAGCGTGCGAGAAGCATGCCTGAAAAATTCCCATCTGCAAGAGTATTGGCAAATGCATCAATTGTTTGGGAAAGGCAGACAAAGGGAGGGTAATTTTCATTGGACTCAAATTGTAATTCATGCCTCATGGTCTCTTGTATTTTCCAATCACAGGCTCTTGATACTAATTTACGTATCTCCTTCGGTCAATTCGTTACACATATGCGAATCCGAATGGCAAAACATGTTTACTTGTTCACCCTTTCTTGAGGAAGGTTCAGTGGAAATGGGAATCCAAGTGCTTGGTAATCAATCCCAATTTTCTACAAGTGAAATCAGTAGCTAGTTAGCTTTCATTTATCAACACCAAGACCAACAACATGTGGTAATGGATCTTGTGCTCCTCATATTGAAACTATGCCAACTATGAACTACGACCATATGGGTCAAGAGCTGGCGATTTTGCTATCGAAATTCATTTCACATTGCTGTTGAGCGGCGGATAAAGAACAAATAGCTCCGAAATTCTGCATTACATAAAGTTGAAGCGGGCTTCATCAGTGCAGTTGGTATCCCATGAATATGTACGCACGCACGCTCTCCTGCAGCAGCTCACAGTGGCAAGCCGCACTAAGCATTCACGATGCATTCCTCCAGCTGACCATTAGATCTTCACGCTTTGCTGAACCGAACAGGACTATGGCAGCAGAAGCTAGAACAAAAGCACCGCACCTGATTCTCAAACAAGACCGGCCATTCTGCACGGAATCGGATGTAGACGACGAGGGCAAGGGCTCATTCGTCTGTAGTTACCAGGAACTGCCAAGTGAAAGGTAAGCTTTAAAAGCACCTTTCAAGCGTGAGGCTTTTCGTGTTTCTAACACTAACCACACTAGGCTTAAATCAGCCGCAACATTCAGGGTGGATGGAATCCTGCCATCCTAATTCACCGGCTGCAAATATGCGCACCCAAATAAACACTCACGTACACACGGGATGGGAGTGGAGTGCATGAGTATTAGACTGATGCAGGAATTTAAGATTTTCGATCCTTCATGCTTCTACGCATATTATATTCTAATAAATATCTAGAAAATTGTATTTGCCTGGATTTGGACTACGATTTGAAATGTGTGTGGCAACCAAAACGAAAATCTAAAATTCTATACTTGCATCACTTTAACAATTCACCAAATCAACTGCTTTTAACCTTCCATTTTATTCGTGACTATCGAGACGCTGCTCATAGGGTACTTCTATAGAATTTAAATAGCGCAGAAGGGGGCTGATAATAAAATTCAATCCATTAATAAGATTTTGGCTTATTAATTTTATTCAATTTCAATACCATAACAGAACGCTTGCACCTTACACTTAACACAACTCATTAGGTTATGTACAACATTTGGCTGCAGCTTTTGCAGGGAAACCCACTTTTTATTCATGTCTTCCTCAGATTTGACTTCATTGGTATGCTTTTGTAGTGCCTGCTTCATAATAGCCCAGTATTTTTCGATGGGCCTTAGTTCCGGTGCGTTGGAGGGGAGTTCATGTCCTTGGGTACGAAAGTGACCCCGCTGGCTTCGTAACACTCCAGGACAACATTTGAATAGTGGCATGAAGCTAGATCCAACCTGAAGATTGTAGGGCCCTCGTGTTGCTTCACCGGAAGAAGCAGATGCTTTTGAAGACACTCCTTGAGGTAGGTCTTCCCGTTGACAGTCCCGGTAGTCACGAACGACGCTTTCCGTTTCCCACTTGAGCAGATCGCTTGCCAGACCATGTATTTCGTGGCAATCTTTGAAAGTTTCTGCGTGCTCATTTCCTCCGGAACATCAAACTTGTGCTGGGCGTTTAAGAACAGTAACCCCGGAAGTCCGCCGATCATAGTCCAGACGACATGAAGTCGTCATCATAACCATGGTCAGACAATGAAGCTTCGTCAGCATAAGGGTGTATAGTTTGCAGCCCGAGATTTTCCCACCGTATTTCGCCGTTCGTCACGATTGGGAGCCTTCTGCCCTTTGTACGTATGCAGTCCCTCCCGGTCCTTGGCTATATGAACGAAAGACATGTACAGATTCAACTTTTTGCCCACACCCCTGACCAAAGCATTGGAAGTCCGGTTGAACACTTTCACGACACGCTTGTGATTTCGTCAAGAGTTTCGTAGTAACGTTTAATCTCATGATTCACCGTTGGCTGCACGATTCCGAGTTGCTTTCCGGTGTACCGATGAGACAGTTGATAATTTTCCAGGTTTTTGCGCAAAATTAATTCCCGACGTTGTTTTTTGGTGACCCTTTTTTCCATTTTTCGAAAAATTGACAGCGATAAAAATACAACAACAAAAAACACTCTTAGCTTCTATTCAAATTTTCAAGAGAAAAAACCCAATGGGTAATTTTCTACAACGTTTTTTTCGTGGTGCAATTTGAAGTGGGACACCCTTTAGCTACGAAAAACTGAAACAATGATCGCTAATAATGCAATCATTTTTCGATCGATTTTCGACATTTTTGCATAAGACAGTTCGAAATTTTCAGATCCTTGCCCTTCGGATCCGAAAGGGGTATGGGCACGTTCTTCCAGCTTGGTCGCGGCAGATTTCATATGTGAATAGGCTTCCACATAAACGTTCAAAAATGCCTGAACCTAATATTCCCATATGTAGCACATAGCAAAATGTGTCTTGAGTTCTGAGTAAAGGAGTGGAATGATCTCTCATATGCATCCGTTGAACCAGTCTGAACGGCCGGTGTAAGAATATCACCATGAAAATCTCACACTCGCATAGCACGGTATCAGTTACTAATGCTTCTCTCCTTTCTTCTGTTCTCTTTCCTAAAGGTTGTACAGAATAAAATTGCACCACTTTTAAATGGCTGTAACTTTTCACCCGTTGGGTATTTTCTATTAAAATTTTGGGAGGAATTAGTTCAATGTGTATTTGTTTACGTTGTGCAAGTTTTACTAGCAGGTGTACAATCGTTGCGAAGATGGAGTCGGAAGAACAGCAGCCGCGCAAAGAAATTTTGCGCACATACCTCGAAAATTAGGATCTTTTTCATCTGGGAATGGAAGGAGGAAGCTGGGAATGGTACATTCTGCGGTGTCTCATGTACCACGAATGTTTGACCATCGATCGGAAAGAAAAAAGTTGCTAAAAAGGATCTCCGTATAGTGTTAAGGGTCACAAGCAGGTAGTTCAAGCTTTCAAGTATAATCCCACCAGTTCAGCACGAAATGTGGCGAAGAAAATAAATCTAATCATCTAACTTTCGAGCAAGATGTGAAAAAACGTGAAGGACTACACACGTGCAAAGTCCAAAATGCGCCTAATCGTGATGAACGGCAGAATACGGTAGGCAAAACACGTGCACGGATCCAGATGTTGACGAAACCACATTGCCTCGTTTTAGATGATGCAGACATCCGGCAGCTTCCGGGGCTCCAGTTTTTCACTGTTCATCATAAATTCGATGTCCCTGAAAACGTTAGAAAGCAGAAGATCCTATCCTGCATGGGGTAGTATGACAAACGGTTATGTGCCTGATCGGATACTACCGTTCAAATGCCCTCCGCTCGTTTTCAATCTTGTTTCTTTCAATTTCAAAGCCTGCCGTTGTCCTATACGGAACTATCAATACACTTTCTCTTCATGTCTATTCGTTTTAGCAATAAAATTACTGTCCACTCCTAGCGCTTCGCATGGAGATGAGAAATTATCTGCTTCTGCAAACTTCATCAAAGCAGAAGATGTCAAAATTTGCCAAACAATATATGATTGGCAATTTGCTCGTGTGGAAAGCGGAGCACCCCATTCGTGACAACTGGAACGGTCAATGAGCAGATATACCTAAAAGAATGCCTCCAAAAGCGTCTACTTCTTCTGAGAGGTTTTGGAGTGGTACAAGGCTAAGGGGGTCAAATTCGTGCCGAAGTATCTCAACCCCCCGAACGCATCGGAACTGCGTTGAACCAATTGAAAAGTACTGGGCCATCATGAAGCAAGCACTTCGGATGGTCTAATGACTCGTTCACACTACAAACTTATATTACGTGATATAGACTATCTTGATATCAACATCTATACATCTAGTTTTCACTGGAAATAATGTGCATAGCATTTGATATCAAGATACTCTTTATCAAGTAATATAGGTTGTAGTGCGAACGGGGTGTAAGGAAGTGAAATCGGAGGAAGATATGAAGAAAAAATGGATTGCCACGCAAAAAAAAAATTGGTTCAAATGTTGCACAGGACCTTATGAGTAGTGTATAGAAGAAGGTTCGTGCATTTGGGTATGGAATTGAAATTGCATAAAACAAACATGGGAAAATATTTATAACTTGTTCTATTTTACTCCCTGAAAGTTTGAATATGATTGGTTGAACGGACGAATTTTGTCGAATATTTGTGTGTGTCGCAATTTGATTCCGTAAACCCTTTATCCCATGGCCCTGAGCAGTGTCTTTTGACACATTGTGAGTCTCGATATGCGCTTCCAAAGTCAGTTCTTCAAAAGCAGAAACACCGAGACGATAATATGGACCCTACATCAAAGGAAGGTTGAAGCAGTAAGTGAGGAACGAGAAACCGTAACCAATTTTGCTTTTAGCCAAACAAGCTAACACAAGCTTCAAAGTAAGATAACCTCAAAATAAAGGTATGAAAATCATACTAATTTCTCCTAATTTTTCATATATGTATGTAACATCATATGTTGGAATAAAGGGGGGACCATCAGAGCACCCGATTGAAGCGATTTGATTAGGAAGAGTGGGACTGCCAACTTCCTGTTGTTAACATTTCGTGAATAGAGGGTGGGCTCTTCACCCCATCTAATGGGACTTTTTACTAGGCGAGGGCTCGCTTTTGGTGTGGTTTATGCGAACTCGTTTCTGGAAGGAGATTCTCTCTTGACCTCTGTAGCTTTGAGTTACGCGTAAGTGTATCTGCTTACTGGCCCACAATATGTTTTTGGCCCTTCATATAGAAACATGATGAAACATTTGCCACAGAGCAACTTTGAATAAATCGTTTAATTGAAACAGTCTAGTGCTATCAGACCTATGGCAAGGACCACTTTTTCACGTAGACAACATCTCAGCAAGCTCAGCTGTCAAAATAATGTCAACATTGTAAGTTGGGTCTGTTGTTGCTCGTTTTCGTTGTGCACGTCATACAAAGCAGAAAGATCGCTTTTTTTGGTGTTTCACAGCAAAACAAACAACCAAAACAAATTATTCGACTTCTATTTGACAGCTGACAGCGGGTCCAAATCAATTTGAAACATTCATATTGCTAGTCATCTAACAAAATGCTATCATTACACCTTTTTTGTACAATGCACAAAACGACTGGAGACCAGCCAATCGCTGCTTCTATTCGATCATACTCTTAAAAATTGGTGTTCCTGCTGGGATGGCGGGAATCATTAGTTTATCCCAAAATAGAAATGAGAGCGCTGTCGAGAGTGAGAACCTCAAGCACAATAATCAAGTAACTTTTCACGAGTCAACATGGTTTAGTGAGATCGAACACAGACTCACTAACAGCTCTTCCTAAAAATAAGTACAGGATCGAACCCCATGTCAGAAACATTACCTGGTAGTTGAAGTTAAATAACCTCAAGGTTTTGCCAGTGTCCAGGACTTTCTCAAAATATTTGAGTTCCTTTCGAAAATTAGGAACACTTTTCAACGCCCTAAAACACACAGAAACAGTTTGAGCACTCATTGGAATTTAAAGCGAAGATTACCAACATTAAACAACTATTTATTAGAGGATTGTGTCTATGATCGAAATCATCACATGGCAGCTACCAGCGGGTTGCGAGTTCAAAAAATACGCAATCTTCAAACGACCTTTACTAGTTTTTTAATTCTGAAACATGTTTTTATGAAATATTTGGTATTTGTCGAATATAAATCGATCGGAATTCAGGATCGGCCGAATTTCGAATTAAGTAAGTGTCATGCTCATACAATGTGCAATCTCGTATAAAAATCCAGAATTACTCTGTTTAAAAATCAGAAGAGTAGCCCTTAAAAGGCGCTTTGTGTGAAAGTTGTTGGCATCCTGCCAAAATTTAGGACCGTGGCTGCATAGGAAACACAGAGTTCTACTCCGAAAGAATACCGTTCTGTTTGTATAGACATAGCAATTGTGGATTTTTAACACTCAACATTACGTTGTATATGAAGATGGCTACCAACACGATGTTTCACTCTTTCGTGGTTGCGCCAACCTGTTACTATGAATTCTTCACGAACTTGGCCAACTAATTGAACTATAAATTATATTTATACAATTAATTTAGAGTAAGCATTGCATAAATAACTCAAAGTAAATAACAAACTTATATCATACACAGAAAAAAATAATGAATTTTAACAAGCGCGTAGAATTTCCTCTCGTTTAATTTTAAACCAAAGCATGCGTAAACAACGATATTGTTTGCAATTTTTCATACGCCATACAACATTGATGGAATTCTTTCATACAATAGACTCCATTTAGGCGTTATCGAGCTCTAATTTACAAGAAATATCCCAGTAATTTCTGTCAAATCTAGCATTCCCTTTATGTGCATTAGATAACGCAGAAAATTCAATGTTTCTTTTTATCTGTGTATAAGTAACAAGTTTTGTTGTCTCAGATATTATCTACTATCACATAACACAGTTATCAACATAGGGTAATTTTGTTATCATCTGTTTTCAAAGACGATTTTCGACGAACGTTATTGAATTCTTCCAGTATGCTGACGAATGCTGAATATTATCATCATCTGATGGATATGAAATTTAGCTACTACTGCAGATATCAGTGTATGAATTTGATATCATGTTTATAACACAATTTGAAATTATCTCAAGAATCTTGGTCATTTCACAAAATTTGTTATCAAAATGAACTCGATGATAATAAAGGAGTTAATATTGTGATATCCAAAATATATTAATTTGTTTTCACTTTTGTTATTTTGACTGTTTATTCAGCCTAAATGATAACATATTTAGAGATCAAACACTCTGATCTGATCAAAATCTGATATTAGAACTTGCTATCAATTTGGCTTGAACGTTTTCTCGGGTAGCCTGCCGGATGCTAGCAACAGCCAGCTGAGTCATCAGTTACCTGTCTGGATGCTCGCTAGTGCACCCAGCAGGGCTAAGTGCCCTCAATTGCCAATTTACCACCGTCTAGGTCAACCGAGCGCATAACCAATGGCTGCCAATATATAGCAACGATTGCCTTTGCCCGAGTAAAGGATTATACAAAATTGATAACAAATTCTAATACCAAGTAAACATTGTTTGATAACTAAATATGTTATCATTGAGGCTAGACCAACTTTACAAATAACAGAATGATTTAAAAAAAGATACTCGTTGAATATCATAATAATATCTTATTTAATTATAATTGCGAACATCTTGATAACAACAATCATCTTCAATCATCTTGATAACAAATCTTGTTCTGCAAGTAAATTTATTGAAAAAGTTTCGTTATAGTTATGTTATGTTATCAATTTGCAAACAAATTCTTACGCTAATATCTTGAAAAAAAAAATTTGAAAAAAAGCCTAATTTCTCGTAGAAATATGCTGGTAAAATTTATCGTTTGGCATTCAACTGATAACGTTCGTCAAAAATTGTATGTTGAAAATGATAACATAATGAGCCAATGGTGATAACTAAATTTGTTATGCGATAACAGTGGAAATCAAAACGGTATCTGGGATAACAGAACTTGTTACTTATATAATACCAGCTTGTTATTTTCCTTTGCTGCTGTCTTCCATCAGCTGCAAATCCAAAACTGGTCCATTGCCGCTGTGAACAGCTCTAAGGCTGTCGAGCGAATGGAGCATTTGGCGATGATGTACCCCTTATATATCGTTAACTGCTGCATATGAGACCTCCTTACTTACATTTTAAATCTGAGATAGGAAAATACTGGGCATTTAGTAAATTTACTCTGCGAAACGCAATTGTAAGACATCACCTTATATTTGCGTTGTTTTCAATAGTTTAATTTTAAAAAACAGTAATTTCAAATAATGGAATCGAAGCGTAGAAAATGTCCCGATCCATTAGTGCAAACATTTTTGAAATCGATCGTGAAATTACTTGTTAACGTTCAGAATCTAAACAATTTTCCTGACGCATCAACTTTTCGCAATTCGAATGTGAACCCTAGTATTGAAAGTGCAGACATAGTTTGACGTTAAAGATTATCATTAAGTATTTATTTTAAATACCCAAACAAGGCCTCAACAATCTTTACCTAGATAAAGATAATGGTCTCCAGCTGGTTGATCATATTAACACATCATTCACAGCAAACACAACTGTTGTCTTTTCCTCACACTACCATTCTAAAAAAAAGGTTCTTTTCAGGGCCAGCAAATTCACCAACATACTTATCCAGATAACCAATAAGCAGTTTCAAAGCGTCTTGTCTGCAGCCTATCAAGCAATAGGATATTATAGGGGTATGTGGATTATAACGTGGTTCGATAATAAATATAATAATAAACCGGCATTTAATTGAAAAACGCTACAAAAAAACAGACTACCTAAACCAACGAACCAACTATTGACTACTAGCATACAAAAATTGACATATATGTCATAATGGGAGCCTCTGTAGCTAAAAATTAAGTGCTGTCACTTTGCTTAAATGTCACTTTGTATGTCGGTTTGTAAAAATAAAAATTATTAGATTTTTCTTTTTTAAAAATCGAGAAAAAATAGTTGAGATTCATAAAAAATATTTTTGTGTTAAGAAGAACGCGCCTCATCGATACAGTTGGAAAAAATCATGTTTTTTTTTAAATTAAAACCCCCTATTAAGTCCCCTTAAATGCAACACAAATGTCGCTTTTGGAAAAAATCATGTTTTTTTTTAAATTAAAACCCCCTATTAAGTCCCCTTAAATGCAACACAAATGTCGCTTTTGGCCCAATATACGGCTGCTTTACTGCAATGCTATGAACTTTACAACAGATAGCATTCAAGATACTGATAAAGTGCTAATAAAATAAAATTGAAATCTTAAATTCAGATTTAGGGTGGATTTACTGCATATGCTCATGCTTATTGGTTATCTGGACACTTACTTATAAGTGTCCATTGTCACTTTAAAACAGCACCTGCGTAACATTGTTTCCCTACAAAGATTTCCATACAAGCTTCAAAGCCCTGTGTAAAGTCAGTTTATTAACAAACCGGATACCTGATTTGCAATCCTGGAAACCCCAAAAACAGATTATTAATTCCAGAAACTCGTAGGTTGGAAATTCCAAAATTTGCATCAGTCTAATGGTAAAGCTAAACGGTGGGAATATGTGGGAAAGTACTGAATGACTACTGAAAACACCTACACTGACCTACAGTGGCCAAACCAGAGCTTTTCATGCTGGATGCGTCTGTGACTATGACCAAATTCAACGGTATGACACGGGCATAAGTCAATGAAAAATGAATTAGCATGCGGAACTGTTCACAGCAACTGCAGAAAAACTTTCCACAGCATGTCTATTGAATGGTTAACTAATAGTATAATTTACTAATGTTTATTTCAATTTACATCTAGACAGTTCTAGGTTACCATTTACCGTTTCGATTTATTTATTTTTCGGGCACCGTAAAATGGGGTAACATTGATCCCTTATTTATGATATTTCTTAAAAATTTTCCCTACGAAGACCAGCTTTTGAAAATTATATTTCTAAAATAAAGATTGTACTATAAAAAAATGTTACATTTTCTTTTGTGTATAACTGCATGGGTAAAAACTGATTAAATTTTGGGTAAAAACAGTTGAAAATTAAATGTTAATACCTGAATTTTGTCAAATCCATCAAGTGGTTACCGAGATGATTTCCAAGCAAGAAGTGTTTCGACAAAAAAAATTGGCGTGGTCGTGGAATATCCAGGCCAGTCCCACAGGTGGATCGCGAAACAGTTGTGAATCCACAATTCGACCGTGTTCCGTGTGGTAAAATCATTCAAGGAAACCCAGAACAGCGAAGTCAACCGACCCCGTGAACGCAGGGAAGATGCGAGATTTCTTCAATCGCAATCCGGCCCATTCGATTCGGGACGTGGCCAAGAAGGGCAATTCTTCCGTCTGGTTCGTTTAGCAGACAATAACGCGGTCCGGGATCATGTCTTCAAGCTATAAAAGGTGCCTAACCTAACCGATTAACAGAATACGGTGCACTTTGGTTGTTGTTTTTTTGTATTCTCCTAATGCGCGGAGTCATACAAATGCGCGGCTTCTGACAAATTTCAACATATAATACGGTGGCCAAATCCCGCGCCAGGAAGCTGTACCGCGAATGGTTGGTGTAGTTAAAATGCATTGTAATGGGCGACGAGTCGCACAATAAAGCGAACGCCAAACAGATCCCCGGTCTGGAGTTTTTTGTCGGCAAGTCCCGCCTGGACGTTCCAGAGAAGCTCCGAAAGAAGAAGGTCAACAAATTTACCAAGAAGTTATTTGTGCGGCAGGCAATCTGTGGGTGTGGCAAATTCAGCAAACCGTACATAACGACCGGCAATATCAACGGCCAAATATATAAAGAAGAATGCTTCCAGAAGCGCAGGCTGCCCTGCTGCGCTCCCATGAAGGTGACACTTCATTTTGGCTGGATCTTGCATCGTGCCATTACGCGGAACCGGTGCTGGAGTAGTAAGAAGCCACCGATGTGGGGTTTGTGCCGAAGGAGGCAAATCCACCAAACTTGCCAGAACTTCACCCAATAGATTTTTTTGTGATTATGAAGGGCAAGCACGTGAAAACAAGGAAATAGAATAACGACAAGGATTTGATAAAAATGGGTATCGTTAAGCCCAAGGTGCGTGCATTTAGTCTTGGGGAGGCATAAAAAATATGAAGTAAGGGAATTAAACATGAGCCTTGAGGTAAGCCCATGGAGAGATGGCATTTCGCACTAATGTTACGCCGGTGCGTGAGATTTGTACCTTCACAGAGGATACAACCATAACTCACCTCAGATAAAGCAAAGTGGTCTTTTATTCGGTGAAAAATAGACAGAGTGGGAGTGTGCGCCTGTGATGGGATTACCTGGAGTGAGTGAACCACACTCACTTTTAAACGATCGCGCTCACGTGCTCTCATCTGTCTTCGCCCACGTGCTCTCGCCTGCGATCACTGTCGCGTACACTGGGGCGAGGGCGCACCAGTGTTCTTTCTGTGATTCGCTGGTGCGATTGAAAGTTAAAACATCGTCGGAGTTGCAGAGTTGCATTTTTTTCCACTCACATGCGCTACCCGCATGCAAACATGGGGGTGTATATATGTATATATAAGAGAGAAGAGTTCTCGTTAAGGTAGGAAGAGTGTGTGGAAAATATAAAATCTCTCTCTACCACACTGAAGATATGGACATCACTGAGCCCATGTAGCTTATTCTGAAAATTGTCAGTTGGCTTAGATTGAAGGTTATTTGTTTTTCTGACAGTAAATTGTACAACAAGTTATTTAAAAATGCCAGTAACCCAGTACTGTGCAGACAAAATTTGGCAGCTCTATCAGTCGAACTGTAACCGTGATATCAAAAACAATGAAGCAACTCCGTTCAGAGTGTGCGCGCTCAAAGAACGGTCATCATGCGGCACTTTGTGGACTCCGAATACGCCCGTTCCGGCATCTACAGCATCTTGACACTGGTATAACTGCTTATAACTCTGTAGTCTGAACAAGGCATTAGACAACACTCAGAGTATCGTAAGAAGTCCCGGTTCCGGACGGTCGACGCGAAGCTCCAGCGACAAGAAGCTCCAAAGGATGCTGAAGAAGATAAAAGTGGCTACATCGCTGCGTGCGCTTGGCCGGGAGGTCGGTCCAAAAAGTGAAAAAGTACCTGGCGAACATGAACATACATGTCAGGAAGCGGAAGTCGCGTGCACTATTTGTTGAGATGCAGGTAATGACGCAACGGCAGCGGCTGAATAAGATGGTCAACTCGATTTTCCCGGCGAATCGCAACGTGGCAGTGGTGATGGACGACGAGACCTATCTCACCCTGGATGGCAACAACTGGCAGGGTATTTTACTTCCCCCACGAAGGAAGTGAGCTCCGAGGTGAAGTTCGTTTAACACACCAAGTTCCCCAAGAAGGTGCTGCCGTGGCTGATAATCAGCGAGAAGGGGTCAAAGCCGCTCTTCTTTCGCTCAGGACTGGCCGTGAACGGGAAAATTTATAGTACGAAATGCCTGCCGGAAGTTGCGTTTTTCATCAAGAAATACCATAAGGTCTAAGACGCGGTATTCTGGCCGGATCTGCCGTCGGTCCACTACTCGAAGCGATCGTTGGAGGAGAAGGAGCGGCTGAATATCGATGTGTTACCCAAGTCGGCGAACCCGCCAAACGTCCCCCAGCTGCGTCCCGTCGAGAATTTCTGGGCCAATCTGAAACGTAAGATCCACTCCAACAATTTTATCGCGAAAACTGAGGTGGAATTGATAAATAAAACGAAAAAAGAACTCAAAAACATGCCTAAACGCATGTTTTTGTCTGCCATGGCAAATGTTCCTGTTAACTGCCGGAAGGTCGCTCGCAAGAATTCACGCAAGATTGTTTTTGCAAGTAAGTTTAAATAATTATCTTCTATGGGAAATTTACTAAGCAATTATCTGTCTTTGCTTTTGTTTTATCACAATCCGAAAAAAAGTCATTTTTTTAATGCAAACATTAGACCAAGTAACGATGGTAATATTCCTTCCAACAGCTCCCCGGGTTTGGTATCCGGCTCGAATGACCAAAATGTTGGATAGTCGGCCCCTACTTCGATCAGTGAAATATCCGGGTTTCCAACTCCAACACTGATGGGACCGGTTTGCTGCTGTTGATTGCGCTCTCGATGTACTTTCCGTTGTCCAACGAGGCGATGATTTTGAAGACTCGGGATTTTGTTATCCCTTCTACACGAAGTGCCAAACAATGGTGTATTTCTTTGCCCCCTATTAAGAAAACTCATCGAACGGAAGTTTTTTTTTTTACTACTGTCAAAGTTTGACTGTACACATTTGAATAACGTTCAACGAAGTAATATTGACCACTATCTTCCATTTTCCTAAGAAACTTCGTTTGAAATGACAATATTTACATGATTTATATTTTGTATACAAGTAGGTATTTTTTTTTTAAATTTCAAATATATATTTTAAATACATCGATACGGCGTTCCATTGCCTAGATGCCTTGAAAGTGAATTCTCATATAAACTATTATTTACACACAAAGTAAGAAAACAAACTTGATGAAATTTAACAAAAAGACAAGTGAACAACTGAAAATGTCCAGAAAGCTATTTGTTTCTGGAAATATCCAGAAAGCTATTATTTTTAATTTTATTGGAGCTTAGCCAGGCAAAATAAAAACAGGTTCGAAGTTAACGTCAGTCAATTCAACATTATGATTTCTAGACAAAATCGTCAAAAGGTCGAAAGTAACAACTGTAAACAATAACTTGAAACGTAAATTTCTTGGAAATGCCTGGTTGCTAACATCTAACAATTGTTCCAGAAAGTATAAGAACACCTTATTTTCACGGTCGCTTTGAATATAATGAAATATTTCAACATGTTTTGGCTGCGTCCTTTTGTTTGCACATTTCTGAATGACATAGCATCATAAAAGTGCTCAGTTTTGTGTTACCTATCAAAATGCGCGGTCTTACGCGGAACAACGAAAAAGAATCGTGCACAAATGGTGCACTGTGAGCGGAATCTCCTTGAGAAAATTTGCCAAGGAAGAGGGTGTAAGCGTCGGATCGGTACGATCTGCGATTCGAAAATATAGAGAACAGTGTACGTTTGAAAATGCGCCGCAGAGTGGTCGGAAATCCGGTCCTGTTAGTCCGGATATCGATAAAAAGATCGGGGATGCCTACAAGCGAAAACCAGCGACTTCCGTTCGGGATGTTGCGAAAAAACTAGTAACCTGGTCGAGTTAAGTCAGGCTTGCCAAAGAAAGACTTGGGCTAAATACATACCGGAAGCCGAAACCCGAAACAGGCCGCGTCCGTGAAACCACGGGTCCGCAAACTCTACGATTCGTTATTGTGTAGAAATTCTGGGTGTATAATAATGTACGATGAAACGTATGAGAAACTAGATTACAAAACGCTTCGCGGACCACGATTCTATACTGTAAACGAAGACAAAGACATCCTCGAAACGGAGAAGGAAATTTTTACCGAAAAATTTGGTAAGAAGGTTATGGTTTGACAGGCAATATGCGAGTGTGGTAAAAGATCTAGTCCGTAAATCACAACGGAGACGATGAACACTCAGAAATACGTTAAGAAATGTCTTCAGAAGCGATTATTGCCGATGATTAGGCAGCACGAAGGTCAATTAGTGTTTTGGTCTGATTTGGCGTCATGTCATTACGCAAAGGACATTATAGAATGGTAAAAAAGTCAAAATGTATGTTTCGTGCCAAAAGACATGAATCCGCCGAGCTGCTCGGAGGCACGGCCAATCGAGACCTTTTGGACTTTAACCAAAGCAAAGCTTCGAAAATTCATAAAACCAGCCGACGACATCCAAAAAATTTAAAAAGATTGGCCAAAAGTGGTCAAAATTGTGGGAAGTACCACTGTGCAGAAGCTTAATGGGTCATGTTCGAGGAAAAGTTAGGAGTCTTGGCTATCATTAAATGTTTTGATTAAACTAGAGTAAAATATCATATAAAGCACAAATACAAATATGATTTGCCAAATAAAATTATTCAAACTATAAAAAAGTCTTTTTTGTTATTTTGAAAGTGTGCTTATACTTTCTGGAACAGTCTATATATCCGCTACCGACGGGAAGGTAATAACTCCCTGTATCTGTTTCTGGTGCTATTTTGTTTGTGGAAGCAAGCAACTCTCAGAAAAATACGCTAGAAGTGATTTTTTACAAATGTTACTTTCGACCTTTTGACTATTTTGCTCTTTTGTTATGAAATTAGATAACCTCAATCAATGGAGTCAAATGATAAAAACTCATCAAGAGTATTATTGATATCTTTCACAGAAAATGATCTACGTCTTAAACTAAAATGCAACCCATAACACTCAATACTTCGCTGATTAATGTTACCCCGTTTTACGGTAGTATAATTGGCGATGGATAGGTGGATTCACCACAAAGTGACAGGTTCAGCACATAAAATAGCGATGAAAATTTTCTGTTTATTTTATTCTATCAAAAAAAAAGAAATCAGACATTTTATGCATCTTGTTTCAATCTGTTTTGTTTTGTTATTTCAACACATGACGTAATTTACCAATTGCAAAAAATCCTGTTGAATGAAGAAGTGTCTAGGGCCTAAAACTATCGCAACCTGTACCTTAAATAACTATTTCATTGTTACAAATGAATTGAGCTATAAATTTTCAAGAGAGCTTCCAATCCCAACGAAGCGAAGAAAGTGAAAAATCACGATCGCGTAAGCCATCGGCAACAAATTATGCCAAGACGGAAAACAGCGCCAGCGAAGGAAAATTACCAGTATTGAACAGGAATCGAAACGAGCGAAATAATCACCGCGAAACTTTTCTTATTCATCGTGTAAATCCTGGCCCCCTCGCAAGCCCGACTGCGACGAAGAATCCTCATCTTCAGCACCACCAACGGCCACTATTCTACTGCTTCCGCGAAGAATTTCACCAGCACCTTCAGCTGGTTTATAGTGGAGAGCATTTCCTTTTCTGTCTGCTATGCACGAAAATGTGTACATAAATCTACAACTCGAGAAAAAGAAGCAGAGCAGAACTTTTTAATTAAAAGAAATTTTTATTTCATCCCAGTATTGAAAGATGGAAGCTAGTGTGAATCATGGTCGAGCTAACATCTCCAAGGGGTGAAGATCAAGGCAAACGAATTAAGTCGAACACGAGAGATGTTTGTAGCAATCCTTCGCTCCGGTCAGTTAAATCCAATGGGACAAATTGTTCTGGAAAGTTTATACAACTGCTGTAGAGAGACAATCAAACGTTTATATCGAAATTGGCAAGTGAAAGTTACGTTTTCGTCAATAGTTTTGCCTCCATGGAAATCAAATCTCGGCCTGTTCAATGCAATTGAACCAAGATTGAGACACATTTGAATGATATTAACACTTACTCAAAGCCCCCAAGCCGATTGGATTCTCGCCAGCTTTCTACCAAGTCAGCTGTGGCAAACCGGCTTTCCAACCCAAAAGCGCCTACAGTTATTCTTCCCCAAATGCATTCGCCCAGCGATCCAAACGCCTTTACATCACAGACAAACGAATGCAGACGATGAGAAAAAAAAACCGACAAAGTGTGCAACCTATGCTGAGCCGTCAACCTGCCACTCACCCCGATAATCCCTGTTTATTTATATATATCCGTATGAGCCTTGGACAACTGAAAACCATTCTCAGCTGATGGTGCTGATTCCACGTTTTCTAGCAGCTAGCAGCACCCAGTGAGTGTCATACACCCTTCGTCATCGTCGCTGCCCTCTTCAGCATAGTCATCGTAGGACAACATACAAATTTATAAGCTAAATTTCATAAGAGAGAAGAAGTGAAATCAATGTCAAGCAGTTGGGTTTGGTTTTTGTAAGCATCAGCTGCAGTGAAGTTGCAAATTTGAATGCCACCCAGCTTCCGGGGTAAGATAAATGTTAAATCTGTCATCACGACGGAAAATTGCCACTGCAAATATGAAATAGTTTGCATCACCAAAGAGGATAGAGATAACATGAAAGGATGTCTTCTCAAGTTAACGATGTTCGCTTTTTATGATGCCCATAAGAGCAAATTGGAAGTCATCGATATTGAGGTTTTGAAGCTATTCAAGAAAAAAAAACACGCTATCATGACTTGAATTTTGCAAATTTAAAATTATGATAGATTTGATTTTTTTTTTTCAGTTTATTGAATTACAACAAAAACACTATCAAAATCTTAATACAATATGTAATGCGAATAAAATGGAGCGCAACTGATTAATCATAAATTCAGTAGAATAGGCTTACAATTAATTTACGAGCTCAAAAATTCAGATCGGCAGAGTTTGTTTTACAGTTGTATAGTATACTTAAAGCAACAGTGGCCACAGTGTTTATAGACTGTTCCGAGAACTATAAATACAGTAATAATTAACCGTCAATTCAAAATGCGTGCTATATTCAACCAACTGTTGTTGGTGTCCTGTTGTTTACATCCAAATTATCCTGAAATTGTAATGACAATTTTTCAATTTGCCGCACAGAAACTTGAAAATGCGTGGTTTTTCTTCCGAGCAAAGAAGACGTATTGTGCCCAAACGGTGCACCGCTAGTGGTATTTCGATCAGAAAACAGGCTAAGGAAGAAGGTGAGAGCGTCGGAGGAATTCAAACCGCATAACGGAAGTATCAACAACAGTGCTCTTTCGTAGATTCCCCGAGACTGGGTAGAAAACCCGGTCCCGCTGACCCTGCAGTTAACAGAAAGATAAGGGACTATTTCAAGCGTCATCCTTCAGCATCAGTCCGAGATGTGACGAAAAAGCTAAGTACTTTGGCAACTAATGTTATGCGCGCCAAAGAGAGAATGGGCAGACTCGTCGGGGGCAGAAGCAGCTAAACCGAAGCACCAAACAGGCTAAGTCTGTGAAACCGAAAGCTCGAAAGCTGTACGACAAACTGGTGATTAAAAATCAGGCTGTGTTATTAAGGACGATGAAACCTACATAAAACTCGATTACAAAACTCTGCCGGGACCACAGTTTTATACCCAGCCGAAGGGAAAGGATGTTCCCGGATCAGTGAAAGTGATTTACACCGAAAAATCCGGAAAGAAGATAATGGTGTGGATGGCCATATGCGGATGGGGAAAAATATCTCGTTTAGTCATTACGATAGACACAATGAATGGTCAAATCGACGTGAAGTAGTGTCAAAAAAGGTTGCTGCCCTTGATCAAATAGCATAACAAGCCTACAATCTTTTGACCTGATCTTGTTTCCTGCCATTACTGTAAATATGCAGTAGGGTGGTACAAAAGGTAAAATGTCGTATTTGTACTATAGGAGATGAATCCACCAAACTGCCCAGAGATTCACCCTATCGAAATTTTCTGGACTTTGATGAAGCGTAGCTGAAAAATCATATGAAACCAGCGGAAAGTGTTGGAAAATTAAAGAAAGATTGGCCAAAAGTGGTGAAAATGGTAGGAAAAGACACTGTGCAGAAGCTTATGAGTAGTGTTAAGAGAAAAGTTAGAGAACTGCCTACCCTACAAAGAATCAATTAAATGAAATGAAGATGAAAAGAAAACATTATTATTTACTATGTTTGAGAATGGCATAATCAAAAATCACGGTATGGTCTTTTTTATTCGAGTTTTTATATTTTTCGGAACAGTCCATCAATTCCTGATAACACATTTTGGAAACTAAGCAGAAATATGGGAATATGAATCTAATGATACAAAATGAATCTACAACTTCTGTAGAGAGACAATCAAACGTTTTTATCGAAATTGTCAAGTGAAAGTTACGTTTTCGTCAATAGTTTTGTCTCCATGGAGATCGAATCTTTGCCAGTTCTATGTAATTAAACCAAGATTGAGACACATTTGAATGATATTAACACTTAATCAAAGCCCCCAGGCCCATCGGATTCTCGCCCACTGTCTATCCAGTCAGCTGTGCTAAAGCTTGTATTACACTGTTTGTCCAATAGCCAAATATTTGTCATAGGCAGATAGGCATCTGACAAACATCTATGATATCTGTCAGCTGTCTAGCTGCCTATGCCATATATTTGGCTATTGTACAAACAGTGTAATACAAGCTTAAGTCGGCTTTCCAACCCAAAAAGCGCCTACAGTTATTCTTCCTCAAATGCATTCGCCCAGTGAACCAAGCGCATTTACATCACAGACAAACTGAAAAAAAATACCCGATAAAGTGGGCACACAAGAACATTATTATTTACTATGTTTGAGAATGAAATAATCAAAAATCCCAGTATGGTCTTTTTTATTCGAGTTTTTATATTTTTCGGAACAGTCCATAAATTCGTGATAACACAATTTGGAAACTAAGCAGAAATATGAGAGATAGATACAATATGAATCTAATGATACTAAATGAATCTATATTCGAATTGCAAAAATCGTACACAGTTATCAAGACACATTTAATTTTCTACGTTATCTAATGCAAATCGAAGTAATGCTAGATTTGGCATAAATTTAAGGAATATTTTATGTATATTTAAGCCAGATAACGCCTGAATCTAGTCTGTTGTAAGAAAGATTGCAAACAATTTCGTTGTTTGCGCCTCCTTAGGCTTTGAATTAAACGAGGGGAGATTTTACGCGCTTGTTACAATTAATTACTTTTCTCTGTGTGCATGTTCAATGAACATTGTTCATGACTAAACTAGCCAAATTGAACTTTGATAGATCAACAGCATGGACACATGGAAAACAAAGCCTTTATATTTACGTGTTTCGTGCTACTTGGGATGTGGGCCTTGTATCCAACCAATTAACCGATGGCAATCGATTCTGGTGGCAGTCACATGTACACAGGAAAAAATCTTGTAGTAAGAACTACCATTTCACCCGACTATGCCTATCTTTAAAACTACCATGAAATTTCAGTCAAATTTACTAGGTTTATTCTAAAACCTTCAAAGTTTGTGGTATATTTGACAGACCTCATATTGATATCAACCGCAACATGGTTGTTCTTATCGCAGGCATGGTAAAATCAAACGAATTTATAGTCAACTGAAAATTGTTGGTGATTGCGCTTAATTTAACCCTCGAAATGGTAGTTTCTACTGCGACTTTTTTTTGCGTGTAGAAGGTGAGCGACGTCGAAATGTACACAGAAAAAAATAATTTTAAAAAGCGCATAATATTTCCCCACGTTTAATTCCAAACAAAAGAGGTGTAAACAATGGACTTGTTTACAACCTTGCATGTGCCATACAACAATGTTTGAGAACTTTAATACAAAAGGCTTGATTCAGGCGTTATCTGGCTTAAATTTACATGCAATATGCCATTATTTTCTGCCAAATCTAGCATTCTGTTTATGTGCATAAGATAACGCAGAAAATTCAATGTTTCTTTTTATCTGTGTATGTGTTTGGTAGTATTCTATCAATATATGTTTGGAAATTTTCAGGTTTTGCTCAAATGTTTAAAATCAATGACATTTATCATTATAATTTTTGAACCAAGGAAAACGGCAGATTTTTGCGCACCTGTTGTTCTAATTCGCCTTGCAAATGAATTGCTAGTTCTTGAGAATTTGATAAATAATTGATTTTTTCCATACAGAAAAATCTGTTTTACAAGCTTTGCTTTCGATTATTTGAGTCCAACGATAAAATAAAGGTCAATATTCTATTTCATACACAGATAAAAAGAAATATTGAATTTTCTACGTTATCTAATGCATACATAGCGAATGCTAGATTTGGCATAAATTGATGGGATATTTCATGTAAATTTATGCCAGGTAACGCTTGAATCTAGCGTGTTGTATGAAAGATTGCAAACAGTTTCATTGTTTACGCTTCCTTTGTCTTGAAATAAAACGAGGGGAGATTTTATCCGCCTTTTAAAACTAATTTTATTTTTTCTGTGTTCCAAATCCACCGAAATGCGTTTGAGAAGAAGTTGTAAAGAATCAGTAATTTTTATAGCAAAATCAAAAACTTTAATGAGCACGACGTGTTTTTCAAAATCAAGTAGCTTACCTACTTGTTTTTTTTTTTATGTTCCGTCGGCCTATTTCCTCACATGGTGGCAATCCACGACGCCAGGGAGACCACTCCACTACCCCTACCATGAATATGAGCCGGGACCAACGGCATTACGCCCTTCCGAAGGAAGACGTAACCAGATTTTTTCGCCTCAGAAAAACCACCGTAGTCCATTGGGATTGCACCCAGACCCACTGGGGTGCCAAGTAGCAGTCACACTTACCACTACACCACCGACGCCGGCTGCTTACCTACTTAGTATGTATTATTTTATCATTTATTGTAAATGATTTTTAACTTGTTTTCTCAGATGTTAAGGGTTTGTTTTGATTGATTTGATTCAAAGTGGAAGTGTTTTCAAGTGTCCCATCAGTAAATAATTGCTTGAAATCATTCAACCACAAAAAATCTAAATCTCATAAGAGCTTCTTTTTGAGAAGATTAAAACAAAATTATACATATAACCTTATTTTTTAATCAAGATGATAATTGCATCACAATAACCAACACAAAATATGCATTTGACACTTTTTTGGGCAGTAATATTTACGAATGTTTGACTTTGTCACGGGTGTACATACAACGCATTTTTTACATTATAAAAATGATAAATAAAAAGCTCTTTTTGGCATATGCACAGTATACTCATTAATCCAATGCATTCCTTAAATAAGTTATTCCCTCTGAAATTCCAGTTTGACACGAAAATGAAAACGTTATAGCTATAAAAGTGTAAGATGGGAGTGACGTCTCCCTAAGGATTGTTAACATTTCTCTTCATTTTTTCAGTAAAAAGAAACAATTTAAGTTAGTTTTGGCATTATTCATTCAATTTATTTCTCCTTTATATTCGAATGTGCGAACCATGGCCTTAACATCAGCCATGATGTTTGCGACAGTTTTTCGCATATTTACCCATTATGTCTGCATTTCTTCTACATTCTTCACCTGTTTAGGTCATAATGGCCAAGTATTTTTCTATTGGGCGCAGGTCTGGAGTGTTCGGGGTTTCAGATACTTCAGCGCGAAGCCGTAGCGAAAGGTGTACTCTGCTCTCCGCAAGGAAAATTAAAAACTTCTTGGTGAATTTCGACATCTTCTGTGTCCGGATGTTCTCGGGAACATCACACTTATCCTTGGCCGTCACATACAGGTTTCCTAAAATTTGGTTGAAGTTTGCCTTCACATATGTCTCGTCATCCATTACGCAGCAGTGTGGTTTCGTTAACTTCTGGTGGTACAATCTCCAGGCACAGCTTTTCGCGACCGTATTCTGTTTCTCGTCACCGTATTGGAGACATCTGAACCTTTCGACATCTGAGCGTAAGTCTTCCTCACATGCAACTATTTAGCCACATCTTAAACTGAGGTGTTTGGTTTCCGTTGAAAGGCCCCAGCCACGCGTTTGTGATCATTCTAGGTGAGCTGATGGCTTTTTTCGAATCTTTCCTTCTGTCAGACGTTTTTCAAACTGTTTTATGATACCAGACACCGTGGAATTCATGATTCCCAACTTTTTTTTTCAATCAGAGCCTTATTCTCAAAGTACTCGTGCAAAACTTTTTTGTGTACGCACTGTTCCTTCGTCGTGTGAGCAATAAGCAATTATGTGTATGCTAAATTTCAATTAATTTTACCCAACGGATCAAAATTTAGAGCAGTTTGAGTGTGTGCGGATTATAAACAGTACACCCTTTAGTCATAGGACCCATAAACACTTTTATAAACATAGTAGTTAAAGTTCAGAAGTGTACTTTTAAAATAAATGTTATGCTGAAATGCTGAAAAACAAATTGAGCCTCTCATCCATGTTGCTCCATGTTGCTCCATGCTCTTGAGATAATGGTTTTGGAATGCAAAGATAATTTCAAAGCGTGCTGAAATTATGAGGATGGAAAATTATATGGCATGATTTACATGTCACACCCCCTGATTTCGCTATTGATCACTCGTTTAACCGAATTATAGATAACCGAAACAATACGAAACGCGCCATGACCGATAGGAAAATGGTGCGTAATACAGCATCGTCACAACTTTTCACAGCCGATGCTCGAACCAAACACTATTTTCGTAACTTTCAATTTTTACTACTGTATTCTTCAATCTATTGCACTACTGTAACTAAGATCTGTATCAATCAAATTGCAGTTTCTAAAGAACAATCTATGCTAATCCATTAAAAATTGAAATTGAGGGATTTCGTTAAAATAAGAGTCCGTGAATAAATTTCGTGCCTTCTGGCACCTTTATGTTTTTATTGATGTCCATGCTCATCGGTTTGATACCCACCGCGAGAGACTTGGTCTTCTACAAAATGATACCAATCCTCTCAAATAATCGCAATGTTTTGTGATATAACTCAATGCAGACGTCTTCCAATTGATCCACAAGCAATCGGTGGAGAGCTTTGAAGAAGACTGGAAGAAAAAGCGATGGTTCTGAGCGTGTTCATAAACAGAAGTACCTTCATAACAAAACGGATTACTGGATGGAACATGTTCATTACTTCTCAATCCTAATTTGATTTCGAAATAGTTGCTCAGCTGGTGAATTTAGTTCACAATGTGTGAATTGCGCAACGGTTTTTGTAAATTCTTAACAGTTTAAAGCAGTTATTTGATTCATTTTTATCTAGTGCCATAAATGGACAATGGAAACTTTTTTTAAAAGTATGTATAATAATTTCTAGCATGTAATAAAAAGAAACAAACAAATAAAACAAAACGAATGTCATTCTCTCTCTCTTTCTCAAACACAAAAGCTCGCCCCACTGTATTTTAAATCCTGGCTACACCTATAATCTTAAATGTTCTTTTCTCTGGAATCCGGCAAGTAACGTCTTCGAAAAAGCCATAGAGCACAGCAGCCCAAACTCTTATCTAGTCTTTAGGTACGAACGTGTCAAAGACACAGCTCCAGACGTTTTTTAGCTATGTCCATGAAGTGAGTTCTAACATCAGTGTTAATACAGATGACGTAACGCGATTGCCAGTTTAGAGGCAAACCCAATTTCCACGGGCCGGCAGAAGGTTGCTCTCCGTCAATTCTATTTCATTTAACAGGGCTGGTAGCGAGTTACTTTTTAGTGACTTGGTCACTATTTTGAGTCTAGTCACTAAAAAGTCACTATTTGCATCCAAAAGTCACTAAAGTCACATTTTTCGGAAAATGGTCACTAAAGTCACTATTTTCGCACTGCCGAATGTAAAAAGTTTTAAAAATCACTTGTTCATACTGTACGACAGTCAACCAAATTTGGCGATCTGGCCATACTTCATAAAAGTCAGGAAGTAAAAAATAGATGCCCTGGTGAACGCTGTCCTGTCTCTACCTCAATTGAACTTGTCAAATGCAGAGCGCTGGTCAGTCACAGCACTCTAGATTAGCTTGACTGCGACGCACGTGGTCCCATAGTATAACATCTTTCATTGTGTTTACAATGTTCCAGCTATTTCATAATAGTTTTTCATATTTCTATACAACTAAAGCATTGAAGTGAAGTCCATGATGAACCGAACGGAAAAGGTATTAAAAATTTAAAACGTTTATGCGGTATATAAATAAAACGTCCAATGAAGAAACTACATACAAGAATCAAGTCATATTTGATTTACGCTCACTCTTTTTCAAAAATATTTTGTTCGATTCAGATTTTTCAAAAGTGGACTACCCTTTCGGTATCCAAATAGTCGAGAAAAGTGGGAACGAATTGAAAATCAGACAAAGGGCTTATTTTCGGTTATTCGCGTAGTAATTCTGAATCTAGATTTGATTGTTCTTATCCCGTCAGTCAAGCAAACTCAATTCCATCATAGATGAAATCGGGATACACTGCAATTCGACCAGTTTATAAAAGCGTAATGATTTCAAAGTTCCATTAGAACTCGTACTCTAGAATTTTATATTTTGCTGAAATTTCTGAGACAAATAATCTTAATTTATTATACAGTAGATTTTAAAAATTCACAATTAATCGAATATATAATCTTATTCTGACTGCTGTTAAACCGAATATTTTTGTGCAAGGTTGTAAAACTTGTTAAATAGAAATTGATCTAAAAATTTTTGATAGAGTTTACAAGCTATTGTTAAGCATACTGATCTATTTCAATAATATTTTCTAAGGTTTCTTCTAGAGAGAAGAACCACTCATACATCTAATGTACGCTGATCTAGAAAGGTTGATGCAAACCATAGTCGTTCGAATTTGTAAGCCCAATTTGTGGCCTGCGAATACTTCACTTCCAGAGAACAGTCGGTCCAGAGGACTATATTAAGAACTTGCTACCTGCCCTTTTAGACCTATTTATACAAGCATTCAATGACATAGAAATGATTGAATAAAGTAGGAAATATTTTTTTGAGATGTGTTGGGTCGTCCAAACTGCTCAGGAGATCACAACTTACGAACAGTTGTAACAGTAGCTTTATTCGCTTTACCATAAAATGATAGGTATTCAAACATATTCAATGAATGTCCTGGAAGACTAACTGACACTATGAGATAATCGTGGGATATTCTATGCCAAACAAACTAAGTTAACTTTGTATAGCCCATAGAGCTATTGTTACAATTGTAGACCTTAAATTTTGAAGGTTTTTCATTATACTCCAAAAGACTCACTTGATTTGGTCAAATACATATTGCTACTATACTAAGTCCAAAAAAGCTAGTGAGCTAAACTTAAAATCTTCAGCAATAGATTTTATGTATCGAATTCCAGAAAAGTTTGGATAATCTAGAACATCAGAAGATTATCTCATAATGTCTGTTGTTCTTGCAAATTATTCATTTTCGTTACAACTGTTGGCCCTATGTTCTCAATGATAGTTTGGATGACCTAGACCATCCCAAGATTATCTTCTTATGTATTTTTACGTTCGAAAATATTCACTGAATATACTTGAGTACGTGACAATACTTTGTATAGCCCAAAAAACTACTGTTACTACAGTATATTTCAAGTTACGAACTCCAGGGCGGCTTGGATTTTCTAGAGTATCTCAAAGTTATAAAATAATGAGTGTTGCCCTTCCAAAAGATTCATTGAATATGTTTAAATCCCAATGTATAGCTCAAAAAACTTTTGTTACAACGGTAGATCTTATGTTTTGAAGGTAAGTACAGTTTGGAGTACCTAGAATATCCCAAGATTGTCGCATTATGTCTGTAAGCCTTCTACACTATTCAATCAATATAAATACACTATTCAATCAATATAAATTGTCCCTTTACACACTCCACACACCTAATGTTGCAACTGTAGATCTTGTGTTCTGAACTCAAGGATTGTTTGGATGACCTAGATTATCCCCGTTCATCTCATGGTGTTTTTTCTTTACGTTTGAAAATGTTTACTGCATATGGTTTAACACGTAGCGAAATTTTGTATAGCCCAAAAAGCTATTGTTACTACTGTCGATCTTAAGTTCTGAACTCAAGGTCAGCTTCGATGACCTAGAACATCATCAAGTTTTCAAATAATGACTGTTGATTCCAAAAGGTTTATGCAATGTGTTTAAATACATATCGGAACCTTATACAGCTCTTAAAGCTTATGTTACAACTGTAGATCTGAAGTTCGGAGCTGTGGTACATTTTGGATAACCTAGAACATTCCAGAAAGATAAAAACATATTAAACGTTTATCAACGAGAATTTAATAATACGTATGCAAATGTACAATTGCACTGCGCCTCAGTATTATTCATTCTTTGCAAACGGGGGTAATCACTTAGTTAATTTTTACTGTACTTATACAAATTATAAAACAAATTTATAGAGATTGAAAAATACTTAGATTTGGAAATCACTTTTTAGTCACTATTTGGTCACTATTTGGTCACTATTTGGTCACTATTTGGTCACTATTTTTATTATGTTAGTCACTAAAGTCACTATTATTTATCTCTAAATCCGCTACCAGCCCTGCATTTAACGATTTCGCTTAACTCTCACGCCAAAGTTTGAGGGACTACGATGGGAGATAAACCATCCTTCAGCTTTCTTTCTTCCTGCTTCCTGACTTCGGCCACAAATCTTCTCAAATGGGATAACATGTGTAGCGCTTTTTTACAAACATGTTCATTTTTCACTCAACAAACGTCACGGAATTTTAATGGATTATCTGCTGAACCTGAAGATTTTGCATCATTTTTATGTAAAGGTACATAGATAATTCTAGTAATCAAAAATATCGTCATGCATCAATCGGTCCACATTTTATATATAGTCTATTTAACAGGGGTAGGTAGAATTTTGAAAAACATTCGCTTATAAAAAAAAATCAGATGCATTTGGTGTCTGTTATTGCTGTAAGGTGACTGGCACAATAGGTTTCTGTCCACTGCAGTGACAAATATTTGTCTATCATACAATTGGACTGAGACTTTATGATATTTTTAAAATGACAGCAGTATTGCCACTCCAGGTTGGCGGAACTCGTGAAGCATATAAAAAGAAAAAAATATTGTAAAAAACTTGCAGAGTTAATCTTTGCGCTAAAATTTACAGTAATGCATTGAATAGCGATGCTTCAGTCAAAAGGATCACCTAAGGAGATCCAGACAAGTGAAATCAAAGTTCACAGAAAAAAATAATTAATTTTAACAAGCGGGTAAAATTTCCGTCGTTTAATTCCACGCCAAAAGAGACGTAAACAACGAAATGTTTTGCAATCTTTCAAGCGTCGTACAACAATGTTTGCAATCTTTCATACAACAGGCTAGATTCAGGCGTTATCTGGCTGAAATTTACAAGAAATATCCCATAATTTTCTGCGAAACCTTGCATTCCCTTGTGCATTAGATAACGCAGTAAATTAGCCTCTCTTTGAAGGGATTTTGTATGACGTGCAAGACGAAGTTAACGATAACGGGGACTTCAAAACCAGGGCTGTATCGTAGATCCCTGATTTCTCCAGTCAACTCTCTGAACGCCCTCCAGTTGATAACCGGGCCATTCATAGAGCACTGAGCTATCTTCTCCAGCAATGCTGGATATGCAGAAAAAACACTGTTTCATTCCGTTAAGGGGGCATATACAGTTAGAATTACCAAAAAATTCTTTATTTTTGCATAAAACGTTAGTCAATTTCCCGCAGAATACGCTCCTGAAACCCTTTTTTCGAAACTCGAAATCCAAGTGTTTCTTTTCGTCGTTTTTCGAAGACGCCTTTTTCGCGCGCAGCAAGTATAAAGAGACGCTTGACCGAAAGACCTTTTTTCAATGCATTTTTCTCAAAACAGCATTTTCGGAGTTTATGCCGCTGATAACTCGAAAACTAATGATTCGATCAGGCTGAAATTTATTGGATTTCTTTATTATAGTATTACCTTCTATATGGATTAAAAATTATTGCAATACTTTATAACTAAACATGGAAAAAATGTGATAAAATGGCAGACAAAATGTAGATTTTTTCAAAAACGTTACACCAAAAAGGCATTTTTTTTTGTAGATAACAAAAACCCTACCTAAATCATATAAAAAAGGTGTATGATTCCTTCCATATACCACAAATTTCCGATGACTTTTGAAATTCTTCGACTTTTTCCAGCATATTTCCCGATGAATTCCCGAATGTTTTCCGAATTTCACGATTTTCCCGAGTCTATGGCCACCCTGTGTATCGCTACGACATATTAAGCATTAGCGGGTATTAGCATTGACGTTCGCACACGTCGTGCATGAGGTTACGATGAGGAATAATTCGTTGAAAACATTGCAAGACCATGGAACGGATCCAGATACGGATACGTTTCTTCACGCAATAATCTCCACAAAGACACTCCTCGATCGCTCACCTGGTCACGTCCTTGCAACCGTTGGAGATAGGGAGGATTTGGTATCTACCTTAAAAAGACGCGGAGAACCCCCGTTGGCTTCAATAGATATCAAAGGAAAAGGGAAATGAATAAGGAGTGTATCGAAAATAAGCTATCCCCAAACTTTCTTTCAAATTATGTTGAAACCCGATATTTTATTCCTACAAAAAACTGATCCTTTATTGTACGAGGTTAAACTTGAACATAATGAAGACCGGATGAAATTTAATTTATTCCTTCACGAATTTTCGAACTTTGGATCGAATGATCTTCATCAAGTTCCGGACAAGTGTTGCACCGCATTTTTTGGACGATTGAGCCCAAATTGTTTTGAACTCCTGCATGTTCCCAGCTACCTTACCAGTCTTCTTGAAGACCCTCTTCACGATTGCCCAGTACCCAAGTAGCACACTACGATCATAATTAGTTGTAGTAACTTGATTTTGACTTAGCAAGTCATATTTATTTTATCTCAACTGAATGGCAACAAGTGTGCTACTAGGGTAACGTTCAATGGGTCGAAGCTGAGGGCAATTTGGTGGATTGATATTTTTCTCAACTAAATCTATACCCTTTTCCGCAAGCCAATTGAGAGTGGTTTTGGCATAGTGAGCCGACGCTCAATCCGGCCAAAACAGTGGAGGTGTACTATGCTTCTTATATTAAGGCAACAACCTCTTCTGGAGACACTCAGATTGATAGATTTCCGCATTAATAGTTCCGGTAGTGTAAAAAATGGTCGACTTCAAACCACAGGAACATATTGCTTGCCATACCAGTACCTTTCGACCGAATTTCTCCACTTGAATCGACCTGTCCGCATCGTTCACATCCTCCCCAACGACGGCAGTAAAGTATTGTGGACCTGGAAGGGTTTTTGAGTCCTCCTTTACATAGGTCTCATCGTCCATCAAAACGCATGCATCCGGACACTGCAAAAGACGCGAATAAAATTTCCGGGTCCTTGTTGCTGCTCGCTTCTTCTGTTCTGCACTTTGTTTCGAGATTTTCTGCTTCTTGTAGGTCTTCAGGTGGTTTCGCCTCTTGATACGCTGGATCATTTCGACACTCGTTCCTGCATTTTTGGCCAAATCACGTATTGACATTGATTTGTTCTTCATGATTAGAGATACCACTTTCTGCTCCAGTTTCGGGTTGGAAGAACCGGGTTTTCTGCCTCTTCCTGGTAGCTCATCCAAAGAATAGTGTTCCCCAAACTTATTAATGATGGTTTTAACAGTCGCATGATGAATTCCAAACCGCTTCGCCAATTTTCGCATAGTAATACCCTTCTCACATAGCCATGTGTCCAGAACCTTAATTTTCACTTCCTTTTCAATACGCGACATTGTGAAAACGCAGAATTTGAACCGCACAACAAGTAAACAAAAGAAAGCTGACAGTCAAACGCATACCATGCAGTGTTCATAACATAAAAAACCCTCACAAATACATGCGTAAAACGCAAATGTATGTGGATAGCTTTTATTCGATACACTCCTTAGAATGCCCTGTTGGGTGTATAGAACAACAAATTATTTAAAAATGGTTGTTGGGAGCATCTAGTCTAGGAAGGTTAAGTGATGCTTCATTTTTCTCCAAACGGTTGTGATTTAAGCTAAAAAAATTTAAAATACTTCAAAAATTAGATCTTATCATCAGAATACGTTTATATCCGTACATATTAAAATTTTGAGATATACACCAAAAGTTGATGTTCTAGAAACTTTTTTCCCTGACATTTCTTCATCCTGGTGTCCTTGTTCAAATTTGCATAATAATTTCAAGTTTTCATAGTCAAAAATAAACCGAAAAATAGTTTTTTAGATATTTAAATTTAAATGTTAAGTTTTGATTTTTTTTTCTTATTTTCAGTGTATAAATCTTTCACAACCTTTACGCATAGGGCCACAACATGTTCTTAGACAGTTTTTTTGTACAACTTAAGGTTTACGAGCTACAAGTTATTAATTGAAGTGCTATTTACAATGCTTACGCCCCCTTTCAAAACTGACTCTTGAGTCCAAAATTTGTTTGCATCAGTGGAAAAAAAACTTATTTTCGTGGGTTAAACGTGTGTACAAATTTTCAATTAAATCGGAGACACTCGAAGTTGGTCGGTAGGTCATTTCGGCGGGAAACTCTCTAGAGTAGTATCTAAGCAGCCGTTTACACAGCGAGAATACAGCGAGGTCGATGATGCTGCAGCAAGGAATCCATCAAAATATGGAGGGATACTAACAGAAGCGAAGACAAACTCATCATTTTTGGGATAATAATAAGGCGCTAAGTGTACCGCTAAGTGCCGCCTTGAGAAGTTGGAGTGCGAAGAAATGGAACAGCTGAATCGTTTTCAAAAAACGTGAAAGTTCTACAAGAAACTCGACGCATCTCGTAAAGGCTTTGTGCCACGAGCTGAAAAGGTAGGGTGAGATAGAAGCAGCACTTTGTTGAGCACCTGAATCCGGAACATCGAGACAATTCATTTGTTCCTGTCAACGTGAACATTATCGAAAAAACATTCCAGGCGGTTACTGAGCCATACAGCTGGCTGAAACATGAAGCTCAAAAGATATTAAGGATGAATTTGTCAAAACTAAGTATCTGATTGCAGGAGGAACCAAGCGAGGTAAAGCTCGCTCAGGCAAAAATGTGATTATTGACAGAGATGAATTTTTGGTGGTAGCCCAAGTAACATTGCCAACACCATTAAGTTTTATTAAAGTTTTATGAAAGCCACTGGAAATCAATTTGGTTTAATTATGGTACCTAGAGGTGCCAATAGGTTTCAACTTTTAATCAGGTTTATGAGAACCTACACACTGTGCTGAATTCATCTTATTAATTCTGCCCAAACCTGCATGATGACAATACCTCAGCTTTGTTTCTGCACCGATAGTTCAGCATGGTAAATATCGGGTGAAAGCGAGAAATACTCATGTTGGAGCGTCAACTTTGACGCCAGCTGTAGTCCAAACCACTTTATGTAAACAGTTCAAATTTTGTTCACATTAATTTCTGTATTGCTATAAGTCATGGGGAAATTTTTAATATCCTACCTAAATTTTTCACAGAAATACGGATTTTTAAAATTGGTATGTCAAAAATGACTTTTTTCACATATGTTATGATAACTTCAAATTTATAAACTTCATCAACTTAAAATTTACATTAGTTTACATTTTACATTAGTTATAGTGTTGTCAAAATTTCAGCCAAATATATTCATAATTGACAAACTTACAGAAGGTTGAACAACGCTTATTTTGGAAGCATAATTTTGCTCGGCTTTTCTTTTGAGTGTACACATCTTCTTTGCAACGATCTTAAAACCTTGTCCTTTAAATTTCCTTTTACTCCTATCAGAGGTTTTATTTTGACTTTATGAACTCGTAAAATGCTGTTTTGAAATGCCGTTTTAGGACTCATTCAAATTATCTTATTATGGTCAGTTGAGAAAGCATTTAAAAACCATTTTGCCTGCAGTAAATGCATTAAATGGCAAATTGGAATTAAGGAAAGTCACCAAATGACCAAAGAGTTCTATAGTAGACATTGCGAAGATAAATTGGCTTTTTGCTAAAACTGTGATTTTTTCCAATCGCCATATTGAAATATATGAAATAAAAGATTTGTAGAAAAATAAATACACCAAATTTTAAATGTAATTCAAATGAACTGTAGATCAGAGACCAATTTTGGCATTCTTATAGATAATCTTATTAAATTTCATCAATTTTCAAGAAATTCATCATTTATTTATCGAATATATTTGTTTCAGTTTTGTTTTTGTAGTAAACTTGCATTATTTCCGAGGCGCATTAATTTTCGGCTATAATCGTACCACTATTCACCATAAAATTAAATGCGCATATGATTTGGAACATGATACGCTGTACAAAAATTCAATTTGTTGTGAATATTTTGCAAACAAACCAAATTTTCCGCAACACCAGAACTTTTTTTCCTAGATATTATTTACTGCCTAATGAATCAGAAGAGCATAAAATCGAACAAAGCAGAACAACAAAAACCAACCACGATATCGCCGTGAAGTTTGACAGCTGTGGCCAATTGGCCCTATGCTGGTTTTGATGGCGGCCAATTGGTTTTATGATGGTTCTCAAGTGGTCATAGCATCTTTCACTAGAATATTTTCAAAATTTGTATGGTCCTAAAAAAGGTTTTATTAATTTGTTTTCACAATCGTCTATAAAGTGGGCCACTTTGTACACATTTCGGCTTTAAAGATGCATAGAGAAGGTGTTGGTGGACGCAACAGTTTTAAATGTAGTTTTATCAACAAACCGGGAGGAGTGCTATACGGCTGGAATAAAACTAAAATTGTTACTTGGGAGATGCGTTTGTGTACCTTGGATCATTGGTGACGTCAGATAACAACTGCAACAGAGAAATTCGGGAACGCAGAATAACAGTAATTCGTTTCTTCCTTTTTCTTCACAAGACCCTAAGGTCCGGCCAACGCCACCAAGTGTATCATGTACAAGACGCTGATGAGACCGGTAGTAATCTACGGACACGAAACGCGGACAATGTTCAAGGAGGAATTTTGTAATTTTGGCCGAGAAAATGGGGACAAGCAGCCATCATCTTGGCGAAACATAATGACACAAGTACGGTCCTTAAGGAACGTTGTACTAGCAATAATAAAAAATAGAGCAATCTACCTACTTGAATAACAAAAAGCAACGCTGAATATATTCAGGCTTTGATGCGTAATACTAAGCTGAATATTTTGGAACAATCAAAATCTCCATATCACGATGGCTGCGCTTCAGCACTTGGAAAGTTTAAATGTCAGTTCGCTTCTCAGGGAAGTAGAACCGCATCAGTGCAAAAAAAACGGTTGGACCACCGATGCTCTAACACATCATGACCGAAGGTGGTTCTTGAAGCCGAGATTGAAAGACATGGCTTATGATTCTTCATTCGAATGCACTGTTTCACATTTGTGCATTTATTGGCAGTATTCAAAAATCTTCCTTAGCTAATCTTTTACACAAGCGCATATATTGCAAACGTCCATTGATGTTCACAATTCACAACCTGACATTATATTTCCGTTGTTTACACGAAGTTATCATTGTGTATCGCTACGATATATTTGCGACCAAATTCTGGACTATATGTACTGCCAAATTTTAGTCCATACTAAATCATGAAACTTTGTGTTGCCAGGTCCAGCGTGGAATGGAGACGCCCCGTGGCTTGTGCACACAGAAAAAAATAATTAATTTTAACAAGCGCGTAAAATTTCCTCACGTTTAATTTCAATTTAAAGGAGGCGTAAACAGCCAAGTTGTATGCAATCATCCATACAACATACAAAAATGTTTGTAATCTGTCATACAAAAGGCTAGATGCAGGCGTTATTTGACCTCAATTTACATGAAATATCCCATTAATTTCTGCCAAATCTAGCATTCCATTTATGTGCATGAGAAAACGCATAAAATTCAATGTTTCTTTTTATCTGTGCATGAAAAGCTGCCCTCAAACAAAAGCTTCTACATTTTCAACTGAAATCAGCATGGCCAATTTCTGACCTGCCCAGTCATCCCTAAAATATAGCATTCAAGGAGAGATTTCTGATCAAGTTTTTTTTTTCGTGAGTATTAATAAAATATAATAACATTATGTTAATGAACAGCTGTTTCTCCGAAGCATAGCGCAACATTGGAAAACTGTTTTGTTTCATGTCCCTACGCACGATACGTTGCCTCGTCCCGCGCGATGTTGCATGATACAAAAACGTGCTGCTGTAGCACCGTCCACCTCGCAATGAACCTATCTACCTACATGCGGTGGAAACACGGATAGAAAGCAAAAGCATGCTAACCAAACATCCAACCAGCGCGTTTAATTCAGTTGGCAGTTAACAGTCACCGCGCTCGGTTGCTCAAAGGCAGATATCTTATGTACACCATAGAAGATTGCTTTCAAATTTTTAAGAAGATCAGGTAGTTCGAACGTTTCGTCGTGGCAATCGTTCATACCGGTGTGTGCGTGCTATCATTTTCGCGAGTGATTGTTTGCCAATATTTACCGTGAGTGTGGACCTACGGGAGATACGCCACAATCGACGCGAGGTCCGGGACGATAGGTCTTGTCATTCAGGAAACCGTACGATAACATTATGCTATGCTACCAAGTTCAAGTGGCGGGGATCTATACAAGCGCGTAAAGTAATGGTCTATTGAAAAACCGCTTGACTGCAAAGTGTAAGTCGTGAAAAGATCTAGTTTTTAGTGGCGGAAAAGATCTGATACACATCGGAAGAATACTCATTCGGAAACTTTCGACAAGCTAATCATCACATCAAGACACCGTTTGGATCATCGAAGAGATTAGAAATAGAAATTTTCCGATTCGCAAAAGCGGCGGTCGCGGTCCTTCTCGGTACGTTTGCATTTATTTTCGGAACCGAACTTAATCTGCTCTTACATCAGTGCAGAAAGCGCGCAAAATAGTGCGGTTGGTTGGTAGTGAATCGGTGTGCACACGTTATTTTTACCATACCACAAGTGTTCCGTGGAGAAACGAACCGCAGCAGCATGTTCCCGACGACGGCCAGCGTGAGCAAGTTCTACAATCACTTGAGCATTTTGATAACCGTTTTTATTACCGGTAAGTTTCTTCCGCGCGGCAGGTGAAAGGGGGATTGTTTGTATTTCTTCCGTGTTGAAGGTGTTGAAAGCGGCAAGGAGATGACACGCTCTTTGTTTGCGTATTCTCACTCCTTTTCTCCGGTGGAATCCGGATCAGCAGCCGGTGCTGTTTTGTTGGTTTATGTTGTTATCTGCTCTTCTGGTTCGGCGTGACGTGTTCGGTGTGGCCACACTTGTTGGCTAAGATGCAAAAATAAACTTGTTGATGTTGTGGTTACTCGGTAGGAAAAAAAAGTCGCGAGCGCCCAAAATGAAAGAAAATACCAATAAAAGTAAACAAACAGTATGAACTTGATCCATTCATTCTACGAAGCATTTTTTAGAGTAGAATTATTCTCAACTCTTGATGAATATTGCAGCTAGTATAAAACTAGTCTAACCATGCAGCCGGGGGATTTGAAAAGCAGTTTGTGGAATACCGTGGTTAACCTGTGGAAATTGATATTGACATCGCTGTGGGAATCGTGGTTTTTCCAATTAAGTTTAAATTTAGTTTGGTTGAACTGATAAAAGCTTTGCATTGAGTGCATGCATTCTTGCATGTTTAACCAGGTTGAATCCCTAATCTTCGGATATTGATAAAAAAATCAATGGATTTAATGCACACCTATGATTTTGTCTTAGTATTAAAATGTGATTTCATACTAATCCGTTGAACGATGAAAATTGCAAGTGAAATTGAATACTCTGATCATTCGTAAATGTTGATCTAAATACACCAGTTATGTACAAGTTTCCTAACTCGTATAAACAAACATCATCGAAGATTGAACCCAATCACTTGAAGTTTGATTTGTATCCTCTTTCAATTGAAATATTTTAAATGATAAAATTGATGTCTTGATATCCAACTATATACACTACCGAGGAACTTATTTGGCAGAATAAAGAATTAGATTTTACCCAACACGTTTTGTTTAATGTAGCCTATGACCTACGATTTATTCACCACATAGGGGGTATTTGACGTGCACACAACTAAGGTTTTTTGTTTGTTTACAATTGTTTACTCCTTGCTCTTCTGTCTTTTACAATCGATAGAATTATCCATAACTGCCTGAAATAAATTAATTTGTTTGGAATCTTTCATGTGCCATACAATAATCATTGCAATTTTTCATACCACAGGCTAGATTCATTCCCGCGTTATCTGGCTTAAATTTACGTGAAAAATCTCATTTCCTGCCAAAACTAGCATTCTTTTTGAGTGCATTAAATAACGCAGAAAATTCAATGTTTATTTTTATCTTTGCATTTAAACTTCGTATAGAAAAAACGATCTATTGTAGGTTACATGAAATCAGTAGCATTTGTGTAAGAGTGATTTATTTAAGGGGGGGTATACAGTTAGAATGACCCAACAATTCAATTTTTGTTTTTGGCATAAAAAGTTAGTAAATTTCCAGTAGAATAAATTTCCCGTAGAAATCCTTTCTTCGAAATTCAAACTACAAGTGTTTCTTTTCATCGTTTTTCGAAGACACCTTTTTCGCGCGCAGTAGGTATTTTTAGATAATTAAAACTTTCAACGCGTATATCTTAGAACAACATTTTCGGAGTTTATGCCGGTGATAACTCGAAAACGAATTATTCGATTAAGTTGAAACTTATAGGATTTCTTGATTATAGTATTACCTTCTATATAAATAAAAAATTATTGTTATATTTTATTATTGAATATGGAAAAATGTGATAAAATGGCGGAAAAATATGGATATTTTTTTAAAGTTACGCCAAAAGCGCAATTTTTTTTTATACTTTTTTTTCAATGCATCTACTAACTGTAAATGTAATTAATGTATTTTTTTTTTTTTGAGTAAGCAGGTTTCAGATCAAAACTGCGACTAGGAGAGCCGGCACAATCAAAATACAACCACTTTTTCAACGCAATCTAACGACCGCCATTTTGTTGGAAAATAATTGAAAAAAAATATTTTGTATACTTACATAGCAATAATTCATAAGTTTTTTCTGACTGGAAGAATAATACGGAATGAAATGTTTTGAAAATTTAGTTTCCAGTGTATAGTCAACATTAGCCGAAAGTTTAAAATTTATCCTTGTAAGTAATATCAAACTAAGATATTTGCTGCAAGTATCCTGAAATTACTTAACTAGTTTAACTAGAAGAGTAAATTCAGATCTTATAGATCAGTTTGAATTTCACCGAATAGTATCTTTAAATTGAACAGTTGAACAGTCAAGGTGGTGCATTCGTTCCTGCGTTGACATACTCCGCATGGGGTAGCTTGGCAAAAGATTGTGTATTTGTTTCGAAATACTACCTCACAATGCCCTCAGCTCAATTTCAATAACTACTTCTATTCAATTTTCACAGCCTGCCGTGCGCTAACGGAACTATCAATACTTTCTCTTAACCATTTTGTTCTAGCAAAAAAAAAGTGCTGTCTACTCCTAGAGCCTCATGGTGATGAGAAATTATTTTCCTTCTCAAATAACATCATCATAGATCGTTACTCTGCATATGGGAGAATACAAAAAAAGACTATATCAGTGTATTTTTTTTAACTTACTTGTTTATTTGTGAGGCTTAAATGCCATCGGCATAACGGAGCCGAGTTCTTTTTCAAATTTACAACGATAATAACTTACTAACTAAGTTTATTTTCGAAAGCCGAAAAACTCGCGGCTTGGTCGAGGTTGGGGATTACAATAATTCGGGTAGGAATGGGGTAGTAGAAATCTTAACGTTGGCTTTCAACAGCAGATGGCGTAGATGTTGCGCTGCGTTAAGCTGTAACGATACAACAAAAGCGGTATTTATTTATTTGACGTCAAACAAAGTAGACCAATACAAACTACATAGATAATTACATGTTTACTTCCTTAAACTGAACTTAAATGCTATCTTGTGTTAATTCGCTGATTTTTTAAATATTTTTGCAATTTTTTCTTAGAATGATTAAAGTCGCACATTTCACTATACTGATTATAGAGAGTCATCATGCTGTTCAGCGGTCCAAATTTAGCATAATCAGTACGGTGACGATCAGCCGCGAATAGATTACGATTACGTAATTGTCGAGTTTGAGCATAAAAATTCAGCTTTGATAAAAGATCAGTTGAGTCAATGCGATGTGATACCAAATCGTTTACAAACAAAACTACGGGTATTACGGGGGAGGGGACGAGGTGGACATGTTAAAACGAAAGCTAAGAGAAGATCAAACGAAAACATCTGTTTGTTTCAGGAACTTGTAAACTAGCCCCATATGGTCCAAGTCCAGCTTACCCAATACATCTCTGATATCTTCCTTCTTTGGTTTCCCTCGGGCCCGTAGGGATGCGCAAAGATCAGATCTGGTCATTTCGAAATCGAGGCAATACCAGACATCGTGGTTGATGTCCTGATAACCTGCACCACAGCCGCATTGATTGGTGTCTGAGCGCCCTATTCGATAGAAATGAAAGCCTAGCGAGTAGTGATAGGACATTAGACGACACATTACCTTGATAAAATCCCGGCTAATATCCAACCCTCTGAATCACGACTTTTTCGATACCTGTGGGAGAATGGAATGTAGCCATCTGCCCAAATCCCTTGCATCCCATTTTTGTTGCCAACTGATCAAGGCCTGTTGACGGAAAATCGCAAAAAAATCGTTGAAGGTGATCATAAATATCGCCTGCCATAGCGCTCATCTTGGCAAGTGAGTCCGCTTTCTCATTACCCGGTACGGAGCAATGAGAAGGGACCCAAACCAAGGTGATGGTGTAGGAATTGTTTGATAGGGCACTCGCTCACGAAATACGGTGAGTGCTTTGCTGGCCTCATTGAACGAATAGCCTGAAGTGAGCTGAGACTATCCGTAGAAATGAACAATTGATCAGAGGGAAGAGAGGCAATTCGCTTTAATGTATAGTGTATAGCCGCCAATTCTGCAACGTATACGGAATGTTGAACTATTTACTATAAAGGCTGAATAAAGTATTTAAGATATCAATGTTTTGTATTTGTGAAAATTTAACATGACTATAACGTCAGTACATTTGCTATTTAAACGTGTTATAGTCCATTCCCGCCTATTGTTAATTTTATAATACAAAATGATTTACAATTTCGACACTACTAATTCTCTAAACAAGTAGGGCAGGGAAAGGTAACTGCTCGTTTCTAGCAGTACAATGTTTCACTTCACTCCGTGTCTCGGTAGGCTGAAGCCGTTCACTAACCCACATCAATTAATATCAATACACATATCAAATAATAAAATCTTCATGATATTCCGTGATGAAATTTCGAGATCGATATTAATTTCAGGGTTCTAAAAATTAGCGAACCTGTGTACAAAAAACAAACGTACAGTTGAAGCAGACAACGTTGAGTCTATTGTTGCAATAACATGTTGAAAACCTTGAAAATTATATATAACGTAACTCAATTTGTATCTTCGTTACGTTATATCGAAGCAAATTTTTTTTCCAGCATTTGTGTTCTATCTTTTTTTTTCTATAAAAGAATTATCATAAAATCAATGTTATTTACCCAGCAGGGTGTTTCAGCCTTTATTGCCACTGTTTTTTTTTTTTCAATTTCTTTTAATATATTATTTTATGTTTCTATTCATTTGTTTATTAATGTGAATTGTTTCATAAATAAATTTGTTTAAATATTGAATATTTTTGATTTTTTTTATATTTTCTTTTTATCTCAGAATATTACTTTAAGCAGTATTCTTTTAAAGATGTTTAAAGAAAATTGAACCAGAATTTGATTTCATCTCATTTCAAACTACCCAGGGAGTAAGTTACCCGGCCATGTTATGACCCTCAAAAGCACAATCCGATACACTTCAAACCCACTGCTCACCACATAAAAAAAAATATGTCTGGCACCACTTACACGAACCGATTGTTTGTTTTCTCACTGTTTTGTTTCTCTCTCGCTCCCTCCCTCTCAGATGATGTATGAATGTGCGTGGTTTAATATGGTCCATGGTTGCCAGTAAGCATAAATTTTCGATGTAGCTATGAGAGATGTGTTAAAACACATAAACACCTTCCGCCACCCTAAAACACAAACACAACGTGGCCGAGTGACTAACCCCCTAATATTATCATTCTTAATTAATTTAAGTAGAACTCGAATTCATTACAAACCATTACGGAATAGCAAAACAACATTCCTACACTGAAGCCTTCTAGTGCTGTTTGTCAATTACGATGTCAGGGCCATTAGTACGTATCTGGCGCAGCGAGGGCGATGACTGTGTAGTCAGTGGCCAAATGTTCTCTTCCGCGTATATGATTTCCAGATCGAACCCATAAAAGGCTGCTTCATCCGACACGTTTACATATTCGTCATCATCTCCAAAACTCTCTGATTGTGATGCTTCTTCTGCATTGACGATGACTGCATTGTGTCGTCACCGGCATAGGAATGTCTTTCTCAGCATCTTTGTGAAGAACACTTTCGATTCTCGCATCATCGTCCAGCATTTCGATTTCAGCATCCTCGACGTCGATTTCTTCGGTCTGTGCGAAATACCGTGTGGCGTGTTTTGAAAACGTACAGAAAAACTTTATAGACGGATCGCAAGCCTCAAAGCAAGCTTTGGGTGGGTACTGTCAACCGTCAACTGCGGAATAAAGTCATGAAGACCATTAAGGCAAACCCCAACATCTCAGACCGCGATTTGGCCAAAAGTTCCTGCAAAGTTCAAGTTACAAGTTGAAGATAAATTCGCACATAAATACATGATTTGGCAAGGCATCTGTAGCTGCGGTAGGAAGACCAAGTTTTTCATCACTGATAAGACATTTAATTCAGAGTTATACAGAACGGAATGTCTCCAAAAGCGAATATTGCCTGTCATGTTTTGGCCAGATCTTGCAAGCTGTCATTACAGTAAAACAGTGCTACAGTGGTATGAAACCAACGGGATTCAGTTTATACCGAAAGAACTCAACCCACCAAACTGTCCCCAGCTCAGACCGATAGAGAGATTTTGGGCTATTATGAAGAGGAAGCTGAAGGTGAATGGCAGTGTCGTCAAAAACATCAATGAATTGAGAATTATGTGCGCCGGTTGATGAAACGTATTCCGGGAATAGTCCACAAATGTCTTCGAAATCGAGATAATTAATTTGTTTTGTATTTTCCCATAAAATCGAACATTTTAGTTAAGACAGAATATTTTGTTAATGTATATCCGAAATGTGCGCAATAGTCTGTCAATTCTAACTGGGCCACACCTTAGTACAATTGAAGTACGATTGAAATAGCCAAATTCCTTTTTCGACTTCAATCGTACTTTCCATCCTAGTACAATCTTATTTTAATTGCACTTCAGATGTTATAATCGATGGACTTGAATTGTCAAAACAGCTAGTGGCAATAGGTTGAAGTACACTTGAAGTTTTTCTTTAAACTAGGATTGTACTAGGACTGTTCATTTCAAATGGACCGGATCAAATGGTTAAGGCATCTAAGGAATTGACATTAAACAATCACAAAAATACGTAGTTATCCCAATAAAAATAGGAATCGATTCAACTACAATTTTGGTTTAAATATGGAACATTCAAACTGAAGAACTAATTCAACAAAACCATTGAGTTGAAATGAATCTTAATACTTTTTTAAATTGAACATCTTTTGTTATTGTTCAGAACCAAATGGTTTCTTAAACCAACTAAACGTATTTGTTGAAATAATAAGCATTGATGAACTTATTCAAGAAAATCATTTAATTGAAATAATATTCATTTGAATTGACTGTCCCCACACAAGTAGTTTTTCCCAGCTAAATTGGCGCGAACACAATCCATACAGTTTTTAAAAAATGCGTTCAGCTTGTATGGTCTCTTTTTGCTAAGAAGCTTTTTGTGCCCCCTATTTCCGGTTTTAGCTTGGAAAAGCTTGTTTCTTTCCCACTGAGAGAAATAAACAATTCTAGTTTTTATTTTATCAGAAATAAGATTTTTTTTTTTAAAAAAACCCAATTTGTTCTTATAATAAATAAGATTGCTATAAATCAAATATTATTTGAATTAATATCATACAATAATGATTACTAAAAATAATGTTATTGGTTTGATTTGAATGAAATTTTTAATTAATTTGGATTTTTTTTATGCATTGAAACAAGTAACAAAATATTTTGTTGATTCAAAGCAGAGTGATTTCTTTGCGTGAAAGAAGAAAAAGTAGACAAACAAATACATAACACATCCACTTTACGGCGTATTTTTATCAATTGGTTCAGATAGAGAATCTGGAATTCCGCAAGCGACAAAATTCGGCTTCTGCGCCCATTTCGTAAGATGTCATTGGTGCTCAAACGCTGTACCGGTTGAAAAGAAAAATAACACATTGGAATTAAAAAAAGAACTATTCATTCAAATTAAAAACATGGCTTACTTCAAACGATGAAGGAATTAATAACCTTTCAGGTAACAAACAACCTTTGAGGTAACAGACAAAAACACAAACACATTCAGGTACCTCCCCACACACCCTACCTTATACATTGAGGTACCCAAGTAGCACACTACGGTCGTAATTAGTTGTTGTAACTTTATTATGGCTTAGTAAGTCATATCTATGTTTTCTCAACGTGCTACTAGGGTACCAACAAACCTACTATAAAACAGGGCTGAATTCTAATGACACAAATACTGCAACAATCCGTTGAGAAGATAGTTGCTTTGAAGGGCCGCTAAAACTACTCCAAATAACTCTTACATTTACACATTGAAGAAAATTTGTCATAGGATAAATAGATAACATCTCCAACAATGAGCAGTTCAGCTATTTTTGATTACAGCCTTGAGTTGGCACCATTAAAAGGATTTTTGTTTACGCCAAAAGAAATCCAGCCTCCAAAAACCCTTACATGCCAAAATTGTTTCCATTTGCTACACGCCGATCGGTTCAGTAGTTTCCGAGTCTATAGGGGTCAGACAGACAGATGTTTATTTTTGTATGTACAGATAAATAAATCATGCTAATAATTCAAACTGCTAAAATAAGGGCAACAAATAAAGTCGTTATATCGAGGTAAAAGTTACGTTTAATCGAGGTATGACTGTACACACTCAGATTATTTTACAGAAATCTGTAAAGTTTTACCGAATTCTCAACAGCTGAACGTTCGGTAGTCCGATTTTACGGATTTCGGTAAAATTTTACCGAAATCCGGTAATTTTTTTACAGATATCTGTAAAATTTCATCGAAATCCGTGAAATCGGATTACCGAACGTCCAGCTGTTGAGAATTCGGTAAAACTTTACAGATTTCTGTAAAAAAATCTAAGTGTGTAGTATAAACAAAAAAAGGACCAAGATGGGAGCCTTGAGTGTTTCCTGAAGTAACTCGAATGAATGGCGAACGAAAGCATGGGTGTAGGCATGTTTTTGAGTTCTTTCTTTGTTCCATTTACCAATTCCTCCTCAGTTTCCCAATTCCTCCTCAGTTGGAGTAGATCTTACGCTTCAGGTTGGCCCAGAAATTCTCGATGGGACGCAGTTGAGGGACGTTGGGCGGGTTCGCTGACTTGGGTACCACATCGATATTCAGCCGCTCCAGCTCCTCCAACGATCGCTTCGAGTAGTGGGCCGACGCCAGATCCGGCCAGAACTCCACGTCTTCGCCCTTATGGTATTTCTTGATGAACGATGCAACTTCCGGCAGGCATTTCGTACTATAAATTTCCCCGTTTACGGCCAGTCCGGAGCGAAAGAAGAGCGGCTTTGACATCCCCTTATCGCTGATTGTCAGCCACAGCAGTCGTTGCCATCCAGGATGAGATAGATCTCGCCGTCCATCAGCACCGCCACGTCGCGATTCGCCGGAAAAATCGCGTTGGCCATTTTATTCAGCCGCTGTCGCTGCGTCATTGCCTGCAGTTCCGAAACCAGTGGACGCGACTACCACTTCCTGACATGTTTGTTCAGGTACTTTTTCACTGTTTGGCCGGTTGAACCGACCTCCCGGTCAAGCGCAAGCAGCTATGAAGCCACTTTTCCCGCGGTCTTCCTCTTCAGTATTCTTTGTAGCTTCTTGTCACTCAGGGTCGTCGACCGTCCGGAACCGAGCTTCCTTTCGATGCTCTGATTGTTGTCTAATAGTGCCAAGATGTTGTCGATGCCAAAACTGGCGTATACGGTGTCCACAAAGTGCCGCACGATGTCCGTTTCCGACGCGGCGTGGCGCCGTTCTTTGAACGCGCACAATTCTGAACGGAGTTGCTTCATTGTTTTTGCCATCACGGTTAGAGTTCGACTGATGGAGCTGTCTGCTGACTCATGGGCTACTATGATTGATGCTGCATGGGTAGTTTCGTCAGTGTGAGTGAAGGTAAACCCATGAAAAATTTGTCCATTTTTTTAATGCACACGTTAAGGAAAACTCAATTGCTGTGTGAAATGCTTCATAATAAAAAATTGAAATGCTCCATTATGGAGCATTTCAATTTTTTATTATGATGCATTTTACACAGCAATTGAGTTTTCCTTAACGTGTGCATTATAAAAATGGACAAAAATGATAAGATATTCGGTCACACAGAACTCTTCTGGAGTATTTGTCAATCGATTGATATGATTGAGCCCTAAACTGTTTTGTGCAGTGTTTCATTTTCTCCAACGACTCCAACGAAGTAAGATACGTTCATTTTCTGTGTCTGAAAAGAATTCAATACTACATAGATTGAAATCCCCGTAAGATTCGCCGACATTTCATCGGTAATATACAAAATAAATTCATATGAGTCCTTGCGACAATTGTTTGGAACAAAATACATAAGGAGTGTATCGAATATAAGCTATCCACATACATTTGCGTTGTAAGCATGTATTTGTGATGGTTTTTTATGCTCTGAACACTGCATGCTGTGCGTTTGACTGTCAGCTTTCTTTTGTTTACTTGTTTGTGCGGTTCAAATTCTGCGTTTTCAAAATGTCGCGTATTGAAAAGTAAGTGAAAATTAAGGATCTGGACACATGGCTAAGTGAAAAGGGTATTACTATGCGAAAATTGGCGAAGCGGTTTGGAATTCATCATGCGAGTGTTAAAACCATAATTAATAAGTTTGGGGAACACTATTCTTTGGATGAGCTACCAGGAAGAGGCAGAAAACTCGGTTCTTCCAACCCGAAACTGGAGCAGAAAGTGGAACAAATCAATGTCAATACGTGATTTGGCCAAAAATGCAGGAACGAGTGTCGAAATGATCCAGCGGCGATCAAGAGGCGAAACCACCTGAAGACCTACAAGAAGCAGAAAATCTCGAAACAAAGTGCAGAACAGAAGAAGCGAGCAGCAACAAGGGCCCGGAAATTGTATTCGCGTCTTTTGCAGCGTCCGGATGCATGCGTTTTGAGGGACGATGAGACCTATGTAAAGGAGGACTCAAAAACCCTTCCAGGTCCACAATACTTTACTGCCGTCGTTGGGGAGGATGTGAATGATGCGGACAGGTCGATTCAAGTGGAAAAATTCGGTCGAAAGGTACTGGTATGGCAAGCAATAAGTTCCTGTGGTTTGAAGTCAACCATTTTTTACACTACCGGAACTATAAATGCGGAAATCTATCGATCTGAGTGTCTCCAGAAGAGATTGTTGCCTTTATATAAGAAGCATAGTACACCTCCACTGTTTTGGCCGGATTTAGCGTCGGCTCACTATGCCAAAACCACTCTCAATTTCCTTGCGGAAAAGGGTATAGATTTCGTTGAGAAAAATATCAATCCACCAAATTGCCCTCAGATTCGACCCATCGAACGTTACTGGGCAATCGTGAAGAGGGTCTTCAAGAAGACTGGTAAGGCAGCTGGAAACATGCAGGAGTTCAAAACAATTTGGGCTCAAGCGTCCAAAAAATGCGATGCAACACTTGCCCGGAACTTGATGAAGAGCATTCGATCCAAAGTTCGAAAATTCGTGAAGGAATAACTTAAATTTCATCCGGTCTTCATTATGTTCAAGTTTAACCTCGGATCAATTCATTATGTTCAAGTTTAAAAGGATCAATTTTTTGTATGAATAAAATATCGGTTTTCAACATAATTTGAAAGAAAGTTTGTGGATAGCTTATTTTCGATACACTCCTTAGAGGCAAATACCTTTCTTTCCCCCGACATATGCACTTTTACCCAAACATGTTCGAAATCCTTACATTTTTCTTCAGTGATGATCTCTGAATTTAAATTTGTGGAAATGGCAATTAGTACACCCCCTCCTTACTCCTTTTTCACTGATGAAAGTTTCGTTACTCGATATGTTACGATTATTTTCGATATGTTACGTAACTCTGTCTCTGTTTCTGATGTGAAAATTATTGTTAAAACCATTCCAATGTTGAAGGTGTTAACCACACTAGTTGTTTTAGAATAAGAAATTTATTGTATTATAATTTTCATAATAAAATAACATTTTATTGACAGGCTCAACATACAAACTGCCAGGGTTCGCCGAAATACTGTTGTTTCAATCTCTATTGATAACATGAAAGTGGAAACTTCCCTGTCATGCGATTATTATTCATTGTCATTCAGTTTCACCTTTCCTACTTAGTGCGGGAAGTAATGAGTGCCCTATCAAATCACCAAGATTCAGGTCAATACCGATCACCTTTGGAGAACGCCTGTACAAGATGGGTATCATTCACGGCAACCACACATCATCCGACACATCAATCAATGGCAACCAGCCAACCAATCATGCTAAACTCAATCTATTTACCTACAATAGGTCACAAATAGCGACGTTAATGGCACAACCATGTAAAAGGTGTCATTTGCCTGCCATGCATTCCAAGCGAATTCGTAACGAACAAAAAACGGTAGACAAATTTGCCTATGCACATGTACCATACTCATACAAATAGATAGCTGCATCGAGACCAACCTCGTTCAGATAACACGGTGACACTTGATTCGCTCACTCGTTTACTCATCCGTACATTCTACCTGCGAAGTGGAAAACCAACCGACATGAGTTTGATCTTTTATGGTAGAGCCAGCAATAGTAAGCTGTCCGTGCAAAATTAACACTGAAAACATCTGAACTGACGATCGGAACCTTGACCCTGAATCGGCCCTAACGATTGAACGAAATTAGTTATTCCCATTTGGAAATTTGTCCAACTGGACTGAACTAGACAGTTTACTACCAAATCAATTCATTCAGTGACGCAGCATTACACTCCACAGTCCAGGCACGCGTGTCGTGAACCAACACCGACTGCAGATTGCCGATGGCCACCGTCCAACAGCACACAGGACTCGACCGCGAAAATGGCCCCGAGAATATGGTACCGGACTGCAAACATGTTCCAGTACGAAATTTGCATGCCAAACAGCATAATGGCTGAATGCTGTCACTGGTAACGCGTATTACGCTTGCATGCCAATGCACTGTTGCTGCCCGGAAAATCCAAAATTGAATCAAATGGAAAACTATCGCGGATGATTACGTGCTAAGCTAAATGCGAAGGTAAATTGCCTGCAATCAAATTCACTAATTCGGCCCTCATAATTTAGTGGCAATCGAGAGCTTTCGGTGAAGTGGTTGTTTTAGGATGCAGCCGAGTGATTTTTTAAGGATAAGCTTTGAATTGAATGGTATTGAAATATGTCTCATAAATGTGCAGCAACTTCGAGTTTTGGAATTATTTCCAAAACTTCAAGTTGCTGCATAGCAATAGTAATTTAAAATCAGTGTATCATCAAATTCCAAAACCCTGATCACTAATTTAATGGGTTTTGCTTTTTGCGTCTATATTACAAAATTTGTCGTCGAAAATTGAAATAAACACAGAAGTGACCTGGAAAAAAGTTGGCAGGAATAGCCCAATAGATCATATTGTAAAGACTGTATTCGATGAAATTTGGACACACAAAATAGGTCACCAAAAATTTTCCTTGAGCCCGATTCTTTTCAAACTTTCTGGAAATAAAGTACTACTAAATGGTTAAGTTTTGACATCATTGGTTTATTGAACCTCTTCTCCCAACTCAAATGCCCGCACCTTTGCCTTGACCCCTTTCATCCAATTTTGGGCAATGATAGGACCGACTTGCTTACTTACTTTTAACCACACTTTCTTTAGTTCAAGTTCATTTTCTATCAGTTTTGGAGTTTTAACGAGCTTTGCCTTCATGATTGCCCAAAATTTTTCAATTGGGCGAAGTTCCGGAGTGTTTGGAGGGTTTACGTCTTTTGGTACAAAAACTACATTATTATCTTTGTACCAGTCTAAGATGGGCCGGGCATAGTGGCATAGTGGCAAGATGCCAAATCCGGCCAAAACAGTGTCGGGCCATCGTGAGATCTCAAGAAGGGCAGAAGTCGTTTTTGGAGGCATTCGGCCTTGTAGATTTGTCCGTTGACGGTCCCAGAGGTGATGAAGGGCTGACTCATTTTGCCACATCCGCAGATCGTTTGCCAGACAAGGCCAAATTAGAGGTGGCGTGGTAGTGTTCCTGTCCTGGTATTTGTTTGGTGTCGCCTTTAATGTAGGTCTCATCGTCCATCACAATGCAGAACGGTTTCAATCAATTCAATCAAATCAATTTCTAGTCGTATAAATATAACGTCTATAAAAGTAAGTTGGGAAAACGGTGTATACTGATCATAAACTCATTTTTAGATGTTAGAAATACTGATCATAAACTCATTTTTAGATTTAGAAAATACAGAATTAGTTGAGCAAAATAGGGTTCTTCAAAGCTATTATGGACAGACAAGTAGCTAAGAGAATGAAAAAGGCTGGAGCTGAGGCTTTTATAACGTCAAAAGTTTCACTTACTTCTAAGAGGAAAACGCGTTGAATAGATTAAATTAATCTTCCTCGTTATGTAATAAGAGATCCTATATGATAACATATAAATATAAAGTGAAAAAGAGGAAGGAAGAATATCAACAATCAGTTAAACGTCACACGGAAAAAATAATTAAGGAGTTTTATAAAAATCTGAATGAGGAGTTTTATAAAAATCTGAATGATTTTGAAGAATTAAAAAATCCTATGCCTTCTTGAGGACTTGCCTAAAAAAGTAAGGCATTTAGGAAAGTTCATAAACCTGCTAAACTCTGGAATGAATTATTATAGCTAAGTTCTAGACCGGAGATTACTTTTGTGGCGGAGTAAGATATGTGTCCTAATACACCGCCCCCGACCGCTGAAGAGATGGGAAGATTAGTACAGTTTTCTTCCAACGGGAAATCTCTAGGAGCCGATGGGGTTCGGATGGAGTTCCAGTTCAGGGATACGGCTGGAAATTCAGCACATCGTACTGCAAATCTGAAGGAGAATTTGGATAGATAATATTATGCCAAGGGATAGGTCAGCATCTATCCAAGTACCAATTCCAAAAGTTCGAAATCCTAAGACAGTAGATGATTTCAGACGAATAATTTTGTGCAACGTAGTTTACAAACCTTATGCAAAATGGTTACGTAACAGATTGAGAGCTTTCACAGGTGATCCGAGGTGACATCAGACAACCTTCAAGGAGGTCGTTCAACAGACGATCACATATTTGTAACACGAAGGTTAATGGCAGAACATTGGAATGCAGGAGAAACCCTTTCTTTAGCATAATTAGGTAACCAATAAGCATTAGCATATGCAGTAAATTAACTCTATTAAATCTGCATTTCAGATGCTACAAGCTTTATATTAGCATTATATCAGCATCTTTTATGCTATCTGTTGTAAAGTTGGATTTCAAATGCTATTTAAATGCTTGTAGCATGTAATAAGCATTTCAAATGCAAAATAGCATTAATGAAACTTTATCATAGCATTGCAGTGAAGCAGCCGTATATTGTGCCAAAAGCAGCATTTATGATGCATTTAAGGCGACTTAATTGCTTGATAGGCTGCAGTAAAGACGATTTGGAACTGCTTATTGGTTATCTGGGTAGATATTAAAAAGGCTTTTACTTTTAAGATGGATATTTTATTGGAACTGGCAGGTCCAACTCATACAATCGATAAGGTTTTATTGTGTGTCAAAGAAGAAAGGGCAAAGGTTAAATGGCAAAATCAGTTTTTAGATGAGATAAAAAGGGAAAAAAGAATCAAACAGGGCTGCCCTTTGTCGCCTTTTATATCCAATTTAGTAATTCAAAATGTTCTTCAAAAGGTGGTGAGTAAGATACCACGATTACGGTTAATTTGGATATGTTCGCTTTCACTGCCAATTATCCTGGCATTTGCGGACGATCTGCTTATTATAGTAGAAGATCAAGATGACTTCGAGAAAATTATTGCAGTCTAAGAGGAATGTTTGGCAGAGGTAAGATTAGAAATTAATACAAATAAAAGTCAATAATTGCCAAAAGAATTTAATGCAACGAAAATTATTCCAGATAAGATAAAATTAAACGGAAAGAGTTTGTTACTTGTAAGTCATTGAAATACCTTGGACTAAATCTACAGGGTGTAACGATCAAAATTAAGTCGACTTAAACTTGACGCATTTTTTTTCATCGTGCATTAAAAAATTCTGCACACCCCTCATTTTGAAGATGTGTGCGTGTAGCATCATGCCTCTATTTTGATTTTGAGATCAGCACTTCAGTTATCAAAATGTTATCGAAGGAAGAGAAGCAACGCATCAACATTTTGCACGTGCATGGCGAAAATCCAAACTACTCTCACGCCAAGTTGACGAAATAGTTGAATGTGGCTAAATCAACTGTTACCAACGTATTGAAAGTGTTCGGTCAACGTTTGTCGACAGCCAGAAAAGCTGGATCGGGGAGAAATCGAAAGCCGGAGGCCACAGCGACGACAAAAAGAGTTACCCGCTGTTTCGAGCGGAACACCAACCTCTCCGTCCGAGATGTCGCAAAAAAGCTGGGAGTGGCGCCTTCAACCGTGGATAGAGCTAAAAAACGAGCTGGACTGTCGACTTACAAGAAAATAGTGACTCCAAATCGCGACGATAAACAAAACACGTCGGCCAAAGCACGATCGCGAAAGTTGTTCAGGACGATGCTGAAAAAGTTTGATTGCGTGGTAAAAGACGATGAAACTTACGTCAAGGCAAACTTTAAACAGTTTCCTGGACAGGAATTTGGTACGTCAACCGGACGAGGAAAGGTGGTAGTTATTTTCAAGCACATTAAACTGTCAAAGTTCGCGAAGAAATATCTGGTGTGGCAGGCCATCTGAACCTGTGGCTTAAAGAGCAACGTTTACATTGCGACCGGAACCGTCAACCAGGAAATTTATCTGAGCGAGTGCCTACAAAAACGTCTACTGCCTTTCCTGAAGTGACACTATTGTTCCGTTATATTTTGGCCGGATTTGGCATCTTGCCATTACGGAAAAAGGCCATGGAGTGGTATGCTGCCAACAACGTTCAAGTGGTGCCCAAGGACAAGAACCCTCTCAACATGCCAGAGCTCCGCCCAATTGAATAATATTGGGCCATCGTTAAGCGGAACCTTAAGAAGAGTCAAAAAGCTGTTGTGAACGAGAAACAGTTCAAAGCAAACTGGCGTTCTGTGGCGAATAAAGTGTGCAAGGAGACTGTACAAAATATTATGGCAGGTGTTAAACAAAAGACCCAGCAATTCGCATTCGGTAAAAAGGAAGCTTAGCTCAATATTTCTCCTGTATTTTGTATTAACTGAACTGGAAAAATAAAAAGAATTTGACTTATTAATACAACCTTTGATCGACTCATAAAATACTGTTTGACCAAGTTTTGATCGGAACATCCTTTAATACAAATAAAAGTCAAATATTAATAAGAGTATCTGCAACCAAAATTATTCCAGTTAAGATAAAATTAAACTGAAAGAGTTTCTTACCAGTAATTCATTTGAATACCTTGGAGTAAATTCAACTAATACACTTAATCGTTCAGCTACTACTACACCCAAAATAAAAAAGCAAGATTGTTATGCAATTTCGCATGATTTGGTTTCATTTCTCGTAATGGATCGCAACTTGGAGAAAGAAAGCAACATTGGTCGTGGGCAAAAAAGCAACACATCAATTCGATTAGAAAAATTCAATGTGTGCGTGATGTTGTACAGTTGATTAGTAGTAGTAAATTCAATGGCGCACAAAAAAAAAGATTACCATCCGCTACCGAGAGTCGAACCGCGACCGTCAGCATGACGGCTCTTCATTGTAACCATCCAGTCACCACAACAAGTTGAGGTAAATGGAATAAAAGTCCTACAGTTTCTTCGGTTTTTAAGGCACTCAACGTTACAACAATGAAGCGGTCGCACACACTTACATGGCTTCGTTTATTTCATAAACCGCATGGTGACTTGATGAGAGGGCGATAGGAGTGTGATGACGAGTGCAGATAAAAATAGAACACTTGACAGCGGAATAGCAACAGTGGAATATGGCGTAGTGGCGTTCTGTGCCATTGTCTCACCCATATTGAAAGTTGTTGACGGTTGAACAAAAACCCAACGGTTGCTGCGATTGTCCGAGCCACTGGGCACACAGCGATAACCACTTGCACACACTTGCATGGCTTTGTTTATACCATAAAAAGCTTTGTGGAACATGATGGGCACAATTTGCCTTTTCAGAATCATGCGGATTTCTCAAGATATGATTGCAAAAACACGCAAAATTGCAATTTTGCATTTTTTGCTACAATTTCAACTTTTGGGTGTAGGAAGAGATGTGTTGATGCTATGAAATCAACCAAAGCCGGCGTTCAGTTTTGTAAAAATTTCAGACCATTGTGGGAAATAGGTAGACGTATTTAAGACTCCCAAGCAACTCGATTTTGAGTTGACTGAGTCACATTGAAGTTGCTTTTACTCATTTGAAACAAGTGCGCTGCTAGGGCTGTTATTTTTCCTGCAATTCAGTATGGAACTAAAGTAGCAACTCTTACGAAACGGAGTAGATTACAATTAGCAAAATGTGAGAAACTTATAGTGAAAGATATTTGGAATAGCTTTTACAAAAGAAAACAGAAAATTGAATGTAAGGAATAAATTAAAGGGAAAACCAATAATTCGTAGACTTAGAGTAGGAAGAATTTCTTATTATGGTCTTATCATCAGGAGAGAATCATCGCATCCACTTAAGTTAGCAGATAAGTTTAAATTTGATTGGTAAAAGAAAGGTAGAGCGAGTTTCACCTGGAAAGATTCCTTAAAACAGGACTTTGCAAGATACGAAGGCATATATAAAAACGATTTGAAGAGATCAGGAAAAGATAAAGGTAGATTGAAGAAAAAAGCTGTTGAATTTTTCAATGAATGTGGCAGCGCAGAAGATGAGTAATACAAGAATGTAGTACAGTGGTAAGTTTTCCTCGAAGCAAGGCATAAATATGTTGTTTCGCTTTTAAACTCAACGCTACAGTGGGGGAGATTCGTTTAAACACAAGGTCATTTTTGGGTTTATTTCCAATACAAAAGATCGAAACAAAAAGTAAAATACAGTTTACTAAAGCCTATCAGTAGTTACGTTTTTGAGAACTCAATTTGAACGAAAGTTCATTGTGAGCTCTGAAAAAATCCCAAAAAGGTTATTTTATAGTGAGTTTTCGGTAAAATGGGTAAAGAAAAGTATTTAAGCCAGTCGGAGCAAATACTGGTTCGAGAACTCAAAAGTCGCGGTGAGAGCAATCGCGAAATTGCACGTGTGATCCACAGATTGGAAGCAGCAATCAGGAACCTGCTGAAAAAAGGCAAGAAGTATGGCGTAAAAAAAGAAAACAACGTAGGAAATTCGTAAGATTACCAATCGTGTCCGAGAGTAGCAAATTACTACAAATGGGGTGACGTCTACGGAAAGCTTCTCTGACTGCGCAAATCAAGCAAGAATGGGGCTTTCCATTATTAAGAGGCGTGTACGGCAGATTCTACATAGATGTGCAAAAAAGCAAAAAACAAACCCAATCTTCAACCGGCTCACATTAGAGCTAGATTGAATTTCGCTAAAAAAAAATACATGTCGTGGACTACAGAATGGGACAATGTTATTTTTTCTGACGAGAAGAAATTCAATTTGGATTTCCCAGACTGCACCGCATATTATTGGCATGATTTGTGGAAATCTCCGCAGGTTAAGTTAAGGAGGTGGCACTCTAATGTCTTGGGCCGCTTTTTCGATCCATGAAAAGACCCCTATTGCCACCATTTCGACCAGGAAAAGTACTTGGAGCTTCAGGAAGATGTTTTGATCCCGTTTACTGAAGACGTTATGCCGGAAAATTTCGTATTTCAACAGGATAATGCAGCAATTCATACCAGCAAGCAATCTTTGAAATGGTTTTCTGAACGATACATTAGTCTTCTGGATAGGCCAGCTCGTAGTCTGGATCTAAATCCTATCGAGAACTTGTGGGGCATCCTGGCACGATAGGTTTACAAAGGTGGAAGGCAGTTTAAAACAGTTCGTGAGCTTTAGTCAGCCGTAAGAGAAGGCTGGAGCTTGATACCTGATAAAACTCTGCAGAAGGTGGTGAACTCAATGCCGAACAGAATTTTCGAAACTATTCAAACTGCTGATAGGCTATGACAAACTATATTTGATTTTTCGTCTCGATTTTTTGTGTTGCAAATAAACTCTAAAATGACATTGCGTTTAAACAAATTTCCCCCACTCTATAGTCAGCTTTAGTTTCTACCGCAATAGTCTACATACCACTTTACGGCCAATTTCAAGAACATAGTTATTAGCAAAAATATATTTATATCTTGAGTATAAAGTGAACACGCGTTGTTCAACCTTCTGTAACATTGTCAATTATTAACATTTTTGACTGAAAATTTGACAGCACTATGAACATTGTATAGACCTAATGTGACCAAAACTTCATGTCGATAAAATTTGTGAATTTGAAGTTATCATAACATATGTGAAACAAGTCGTTTTTGGACATAGCAATTTCAAAAATCCATACTTCTGTGAAAAATTAAGGAAGCATATTAAAAATGTCTCCATAGCTTAGAACAACACAGACAATAATATGAACAAAATTTTAACAGTTTCCATTAAGTGATTTGGATTACAGCTGGTGTCAAAGTTGACGCACCAGCATGAGTATTTCCCTTTTCACAGGATATTGACCTTGCGGAAATATCGGTGAAAAAAAATACTAGAAAGTTGTCAAATTTTCAATCAAAAATATTAAGATAGACAATGCTACAGAAGGTTGAACAACGCGTGTTTTGGAAGCAAAATTTTGTTCGTTTTTTTTTGCTACTGAGTGTGATTCTTTAAGCTGTACTATTTTACAGTATAAATTACTGGCTTGTTATTTAATACCTTAGCTTAACTTGATGGTTGTAGTATAATCGCTTGCTTTTTCATTTATTGTGTAAGGAAGCGAGGGAGGTTCGGATGATTGTTACTATCACTTTAAATTGAAATTTACGAGGATTTAATAATGCAACAAGAACTACTGTAGCTATTTTTTACATGGTCAAGTAATTTATTTTTATACTGCAAAATTCCGTGTATTCAAATTTGAAATTTGCATAAATAGCAATTGTGTCATTAATGAAATCTTTTTATATGAGAAAAGTGAGACCTTGCACCAGCACAGCACAATACAGTATATGCATTTAAGTGTTTGATCCATTTCGTATTGGATCAGCCTATAAAAGCAAATGAGTTTTATACGCATAACATGCAGTTTGAAAGTATTTTTCTTTGATTTTATGATGCAACATAGAGACTGATGCTTTTATGGGAAGATATTTTAATTGTAAAGTTTTTGGTAAGATGCTTCCTCATTATTCTATTTATTGCTCACAACTATTTTATAAGGAACAGTAGAAATTTGCAATGACTCAGCACATTTACTAGTACAAATAACACAACAAAAATAGATGTGTTAACTGCATCTGAGACTCAGTATAGCCGTGAAATTTTCTTTTTTTTTTGTCATAACATTTTTTATTAATCATCATTTATGCTTAAAATTTCCACTGTTCCTATAACAACTATATAACGGGCATTGAGGGGGGGATAGCCTAGCTGGGATAGACACGAGTGGCACGATCTTCATGAAGTCTGTCCAACTATTTGGCTGTGCCGACGACGTTGATATCGTAGCACGTAACTTTGAGACGATGGCGGAAACGTACATCAGACTTAAGGCTGAAGCTGGTAGGATTGGGCTTGTGATTGATGCGTTGAAAACAATATACACGAAGGGAAGAAGCACACGAAAAGACAATGTTAGTCTCCTAGCACGAGTTCAGATCGACGGTAGTAGACGAATTAGTACATCTGGGCTCATTTGTGACCGCCGGTAACGACACCAGCAGAGAAAAAAAAAGACGCATTATGGCTGGCAATCGTGCCTACTTTAGACTCCGAAGAACGCTAAGATCAAACAAAGTTCGCCGAACCACAAAGTTGACCATCTACAAGACATTAATTAGACCGGTAGTTCTCTACGGCCACGAAACATGGACATTGCTAGTGGAGTAAAGGGCGATACGGTCAAAATTTGGTCAATATCAACTTGACGTATTTCTTTCAATTTTGCATTTAAAAAACCAGAACACCCCTCATTTTGAAGGTGTGTGTGTGTGTGAAGAATGTTGCTATTTTGATTTTGGAATTCACTCTTCAGTTGTCAAAATGCCGTCCAAGCGAGAAGAGCAGCGTATCAAAATTTTGCTCGCGCATCGCGAAAATTCGAGCTACTCGCACGCAAAGTTGGCAAAATCGCTAAAAGTTGCCAAATCAACCGTTACAAATGTAATTAAAGTGTTTGAGGAACGTTTGTCGACAGCCAGGAAGTCTGGATCGGGGGGAAATCGAAAACCGGAAGCCGCTGAGACGACAAAGAGAGTTGCCGGTAGTTTCAAGCGAAACCCTAACCTATCTCTCCGAGATGCCGCAAATAAGCTGGATGTATCGTCTACAACCGTGCACCGAGCCAAAAAACGAGCCGGACTATCGACTTACAAGAAGGTAGTGACTCCAAATCGCGATGATAAACAAAATACGACGGCCAAGCGCGATCCCGGAGGCTGTACACGACGATGCTGACGAAGTTTGACTGCGTGGTAATGGACGACGAAACCTACGTCAAAGCCGACTACAAGCAGCTTCCGGGACAGGAGTTTTATACGGCAAAAGAAAGGGAAAGGTAGCAGATATTTTCAAGCACACGAAACTGTCAAAGTTCGCAAAGAAATATCTGGTTTGGCAAGCCATCTGTACCTGTGGCTTGAAAAGCAGCATTTTCATAGCTTCCGGGACTGTCAGCCAAGAAATTTACGTGAAAGAGTGTTTGAATAAACGTCTGCTGCCTTTCCTGAAGAAACACGGTTGTTCCGTACTGTTTTGGCGGTTGGCATCTTGCCATTACGGTAAAAGGCCATGGAGTGGTACGCCGCCAACAACGTGCAGGTGGTTCCCAAGGACAAGAACCCTCCCAACACGCCAGAGCTCCGCCCAATTGAGAAATACTGGGCTATTGTCAGGCGGAACCTAAAGAAGACCAAAAAAACTGCTAAGGACGAGCAGCAGTTCAAGGCAAACTGGCTTTCTGCGGCGAAGAAGGTGGACAAGGTGGCTGTACAAAATCTGATGGCAGGGGTCAAGCGTAAGGCCCGGCAATTCGGATTTGGAAAAGCGGAAGCCTAACTGAATATTTTTCCTGAATTTTATACTAATTGAACTTGAAAAAGAAATTTAATTTGATTTTGTAAATAAACGATTTCACCGATTTACACGCGTTTTCCCTTGACCAAATTTTAACCGTATCACCCTTTATTTGAACGGAAGGTGCTGCGTACCATCTACGGTGGAGTGCAGATGGAAGACGGAACGTGGAGGGGGCGAATGAACCACGAATTGCACCAGTTGCTGGGAGAACCTCCCATCGTACACATCGCAAAAATCGGTCGACTGCGATGGGCTGGGCATGTCGTAAGAATGTCGGACGACAGCCCTGTGAAAATGGTTTTCGATAATGAACCGACAGATACAAGAAGAAGAGGCGCGCAACGAGCAAGGTGGATCGATCAAATAGAAGGCGACCTGCGGACCCCCCGCAGACAGCGAGGCTGGCGAGTGACAGCCATGGACGAAACCAACGAATTTCAGTTCTCATATGACTAAAGTAACATATATGTCACAATATTTTAAAGCTTGTTCTATAGCTAAAACTTGAGTGTTTCCATTTTAATCGTTTTCAACAGTTGAAGATAGCAGCTCTCTTCGTACCTGAAATAGCACAGTTCTCACGTTCACCTCATCCGTATTTAGAAAATCATGTTTATTTGTTGTTTATTCAATATAACACCTATCAGATTAGATCCGTTCAACGAGAGTGCAAATCCCCTGCACAAAAGTCACGTGCGGCTCAATATCACCGAATGCAACAAATTTTGAACACAACTTATTCGCAAACAAAACAAAACAAAAAAAAGTCGACTAAACAGTTCAATCACGCGACAGTTACGCGTGCCAAATCGGTATATTGTAGCATTGTGCATTCCGCCACTCTGATTCACCTGAGCAACCATCATCAAATAGTTGTCATTTTCACACGTATGTGTCTTTGTTTTCCCACGGGTTCAACGATTGTGCAAGTTTGAATAAATTTATCGTTTGTGTTGCGTGACATTCGACGCTGCCGTGTCAGTCGGTCGGTTCGTTCTCAAACAAGTCAAATCACAGGGGGAAAAGTCGCCTGACGGTCTGATCGGTCCATTTTCACATAACTTTTATCGCGAGGTACTCCGTCGTTCATTGCATTTCACTTTTTCCAATTAAACAAAAAAAAAACAAAAAAAGAGGGATTGGCTGATTCAGATTGATTCGATTTGATTCATGGAACAAACATTGAAAAAGTCACCATCTTTCATAGAGAGGCAGTCGGGCTCTGGCCATTAAATCGCGGTCAATCAATGAAGCCCACTGCCTACCGTTGTCGTTCGATTCGATTACTGACTGCGTGGTGGCCTTATGGTTGATGGCGTGGTTGTTTTACTTTTTATTTTCGTCGAATTGGTTCGAATGTCATACGATCCATGACGTCACTCGTTTCCTCGATTCAGCACTGCTTTTTTGCGACCGCTGTATTGCTATATTGCGCTTCGCCATGAAGGTGGTCACACCTCTTCGCGGAATTATGTAGACATTACGGTTCGAATGGACAGCATAGATGGAAGAGCACTGTCGTCGTTTTTCTTCGAGGTGGGTTCCAGTTTTGGCAAACATTTATTCAGTTTCAGTATTGATTTCAAATCAGGTATTTCTGTTGCTTTCGTTGGTATAGGTGGGAGCTTTAAGGTAAACGGATGCTTGAACGTTTCAGGAAATGGATTTGCAAATAAAAACAATAAAACGAATTGGGGATAGTGGTTAGCTTGAATGAACGCCTAATTGGAAGTGGTCGAGCATGTTTCGGGACCGAAAATTGATTCTTAACATATTAAATTAAAGGTTAAATTCCACAAAAAGAGACACGATTTGGTCTTAGTAGTGAGAATAGAGGTTGGAAAAATTGCAGTTAATGAGCATGATTCAGTGGTTAGAACTTATTCATGATTAACATATCATTACTCAGCGATGAACATTTTTTGGATAATGCTGGCTCAGCAGTTTATATAAGCATTATTTTGAACCGTAAAAGTTGCCCATAATAATTTTTAATAATATTTGTTTTATCATGTTGAACATGTGATCATCGAAAGTCAATATGGATATGATTGGATCTTATGTATTGCAAAATTATACTTGTTTTAGTTGATAGTTGATAATCTAGGGACGAAATATTAACTGTTTTTAACTCAAGCTAATACGTGATATGATGTATGATGTATGATGTATGATATTTACTACCACTTATTATAGCACGGAAACAAAGTCCGACAGGCTCTCCTCTCTGTTAGACTTGATCAAGCTCAAATAACCACTGATTATCCTAATCATGCCATTGTATGGGGCCAAAAACGGGTTGGGAGGATCGATAGGCAACATCAATTAAACGTTTCTACAGGGATATAAAGAATCTCCTTCCAACAACAAGATTGAACAATTGGTCATAACAGCGAGCTATCTAACATGAAGATGCCCCAATGGGCGGGGGGAAGAGCCCGCCTTCTATTCACAAACTGTTAGCAATGGGTAGTTGGCATTTCCACTCTCCCCATCCAGAGTGCTTCAATCGGGTGCACTGATGGTCCCTTCCGTTCTCATGATATATATTTATAAAGCTCAATTCAAAGTAAATCTGGACGCACGGTTTATTACACCACCGCGTCCCTGGTGGTTGGAACAAAAAACTTTCGACAGGCATTTGTTGATGTATCGTTGACGAAGAAATTGGTGAATCGATTGATTGACGCATCTCGAAATTACGGATCAAAAATAGCAAAGTGTTAAAATACCCAACGTCAAAACGAGCACGATTACTATACAAACGAGTTTTGACGAAATCTGATGGCTGTATTTTAATGTTCGTCATCCATCCATCCATCTCAAAACGGATTCTGGGATTTGAATGAATGTTTTACTTGACCAATTATTTTGACGAATGTTTTTCCTGTTCGTGGGAATTGTTATTGCTGATAAGTTTGCTCGGAAACTAATGATTTGGCAAGAAATCTGCAGTTGTGGCCTTAAAATTAAGGTTTTCCGCACATCTCACACAATGACGTCGAAATTTTACATTAAATAGTGTCTGAAAATGCGGATTTTACCCTTCAATCGGCAACATTTTGGCCGGATCTAGCCAGCTGCCACTACTCTTATGAGGTACTAGAATGGTATGCTGCAAACAATGTTAATTTTGTCGCCAAAGAATTTCTCCGAATTGCCCTGAGTTCAGACCGATCGAAAAATACTGGGCAATCGTCAAAGAAAAACTTCGAGGAAGCGGTAAAGAAGTGACAAATGCACAACAGATGCGTTTAAAGTGGAATAAGTTTGCAGGTAGAGTGTCACCAGCGCAAAAAAAAATACGCACATTCCTCGAAAATCCGGATCTTTCTCATCGTGCCATCAGCTGGAAGCTGGGAATGGTACAATCTACGGTAGAATCTAAAACCGTGTAGAAAAATACAGCGTTAATTTCGGAATCCGTTTAAAAACACGTGCTAATTCTGAAATCCGTGTAAAAAAGACCGTGATAATTCTCAAATCCGTGTAAAAAAGACCTTGTTAGTTCCGAAATCCGTGTAAAAAAATGCGATAACATGCTTAGTCTTTTAAAGAAAAACACTTAGAAGATTTTCTAAACAGTGCAATGGATAGCCCAACAAGGTCCAAGAGGCAAGCGAGGGCCCCAAGGCCAGAATATAGAATAAGACCTTCTGAACAACTTTGCTCAAGACCGCACCTTTGTCGATATTAAGGGTCTCCAGATATGCCATCATGAACCCAACCCAACCCCACTTATCCCCACACACATTCACTCTGGTCCGATCCGGTTTGTATTCTGGCCCTGGGGCCCTTGCTTGCCTCTTGTAACTTGTTGTGCTATCTATTCCACTGTTTAGAAAATCTTCTAAGTGTTTTTTACTGTAAAAACTTAGCATGTTGACGCATTTTTTACACGGATACCGGAATTAAAACGGTTTTTTAAACAAATTTTGGAATAAACTAAGTTTTCTTTACTCTGGTTAGAAAAAACCAAAAAAAATGCTATTTCCGGAGAAGGAGATGATGAAGACATTCCCTCTGGTGCATGGAATCAAAAAATACAAATTACACAGAGCCAAAATTTGAGTGTACTTTTTCAACAGGTAGGAAACTGATGACAGTTACAAAATTGATAATCAATCATGATCTATTCATCGAATCATAAACCTGACCGGTAGAGCTTATGATCGTATCATTAGAAGTGAAACTATTTGGAAAATTTAGGAGTTTTATACCTATCTCCTAACAACTGATTTAAGCAGTCACCCCTGAATGAGCCATTCTCTGATTAAGCCCCTTGAAAACTGTCCAGATTCATGAACAAAAAGTACGGGTATTGATGCAAAACGGCTTCCGAACTTTGGATTTGGAAATTTGTGTCCCTTAACAAATCCTCTAAAAAATGTGCAAATGTGTATTCGATGAAATTTGGACACACGCAATTGCTCGTAACTTTTTTAGCGTGTGGGTAAAAATTATTGAAATTTCAACTGAATGTATTTCATTGTGTTGTGTCAATTGTGTAATGAGTTTCGTGAAAATCGGTCGAGTGATTTCACTCAGGTGATTTCTACAAGGTGCAGAAGGCACCGAACCGGAGCGATAAACAGAACTCGGTGGACAAAAATTCGTGCAAGAGAACGGTACAAGGAGTGGCTCACAAAACCGTTCTGCATTGTGATGGACGATGAGACCTACATTCAAGCCGACACCAAATAAATGCCAGGACAGGAACACTACGTCGCCACCTCTAAGTTGGCCGTTCCGGAGAGTGTACGGATGTGGCAAAATGAGTCAGTCCTTCATCACCTCTGGGACCGTCAACGGATAAATCTACAAGGACGAATGCCTCCAAAAATGACTTCTGTCTTTCTTGAGATCTCACGATGGCCCGACACTGTTTTGGCCGGATTTGGCATCTTGCCACTATTCCCGGCCCGTCTTAGACTGGTACAAAGATAATAATGTAGTTTTTGTACCAAAAGACGTCAACCCTCCAAGCACTCCGGAACTTCGCTAAATTGAAAAATTTTGGGCAATCGTGAAAGCAAAGCTCGGTAAAACTCCAAAACTGATAGAAAATGAACTTGAACTAAAGAAAGTGTGGTTAAAAGTAAGTAAGCAAGTCGGTCCTATCATTGCCCAAAATTTGATAAAAGGGGTCAAGGCAAAGGTGCGGGCATTTGGATTGAGAGAAGAGGTTCAATAAACCAATGATGTCAAAACTTAACCATTTAGTAGTACTTTATTTTCAGGAAGTTTGAAAAGAATCGGGCTCAAGGAAAATTTTTGGTGACCTATTTTGTGTGTCCAAATTTCATCGATTACAGTCTTTATGCAGTATCAACCAGTGGGAACGTGTGCTCTACTCAAGTTCCCTTTAATTCAAACTCACTCTCAATTCAATTTACCCATTGAGTTGGACACATCACAATAGGAAACATTGTGATGGAGTACAGACGTTAGGTTACTAGATATACGAAAAATACTCTATAAACTATTTAGGATTACATCTGAAAAAGCCAAATTTGGTCAACACTCACCAAGTTTCTTAATTAAAATTAATTCTAATTAAATTAAATTTACAAACAGATACTGAAACAATTTCCTCTACTATTTTCTCGGAAACTCAAGGTATAAACAATCAAAAACAGCCTCGAAACTAACTTTTCCTAGGGCACATGTGTTTTAAGAATTATGCCTACTAGATCAAACTCATCTCTAGAATATTTTTTTACTATTCTGCGACGTTCTAGCAATCAGCGACAGTAAAAAAATAAAGATGAATCCTTCAAATAATAAATCCCGCAACATTACCGCCAAAGCCGTTTGCGCACAGAAAAAAATCCTTTGATCTCGGATGTACCCACTCGCACACGACGGAGAAGCCGAAATGACGTCAATTGTCGAGTGTTTTCAACCGATAATTGCTTCCTGCTGGAGTGTAACCAAACAGTGAATAGTAGGTTTTTTTACCGATCCTCATACTCCATAGGAATCAAGTTCGCAATATACCAGCTCATTTTTTGTTAATATAATGATTTGCAAACCTGTCTCAAGCAGGAGATCAATTATATTGATCTGCGCAGCAGGTTTATTTACGCCTGTAACCTGCATCAGCGGACTTTTAATCATATCATATGCGGTATGTTTAACCTTTATGAATAACTAACAAATATTCCACCCATTGTCATGTGATCGTGAAATTGCGCTATTCATACAATTACCATTACCAGCAATCTTAAAATGTATATATGCCTCGAAAAGCTCTTATCTTATCATCTGCTTTGAACTATCTTGGAGACGAGACTTTGCAAAACTCATTCCGTAGAAGGTCGAGTGTAAAATCACTCACATCAAAATATCTATTCTATTCCCCTCGTGTCACAGTGTATGCATCTTAAACATCGATGGATGTTCAATGTGTCGATTGATTGATGCATCGCGATGTATCCAGTCTGTTGTTTATTATACTTGAACATCAATTAAAAGCAAGCTCGTGTAAGTGCCTCGCAAGCCCTCAATCAACACCTGGAATGGGCTTGTTCAGTTGAGTCAATGCTTGGCTTGGCGTGCAATTTTTCCCAGTTTGCTGGTGCTTCTGACTGTGCAATTCCACCCCATCATCTCCAGCCACGACGCGCCTCGGTGTGCCACGGCTCACGTCATTCATACACACCTTTGCAGTGAACAATCACTATACTCACGCCACACTTCAAGTAAGTATAGTGGCAAGTGTAGTCATAAGTACAGAGTTGGGCATTTACTACACTGTATGAATGAATGGTACTCGTAAGTGCTATCGACTCGCGCCTGGTACCGGTGTTTTTCGCATCAAAACACACTGACACACAAAAAAAAAACCCACGAGGCTCGGATTCTTCCGATTCGCGTGTGTAAACAGAGAGCATTAAAGAGCTAGTGGCGTGATCGTGATGTTGTTATTATAAGGAATACCACCAAAAGATACGCCACAGGTGTGACGTCATCATTGAGTCAGCTCTCCGGGAATTGGGAGAATATTGTAGAAGTGCGATGAACTAGTTTTTTGTGTGTGAATCGTATGATGTCTGATAGGACTGGTTTGAGGATGAGACTCATTAATATTCGATGAGCTTCGTATTGGATTAGTTTGAACTGCTGCCGAACAGATTTGGCAGAACTTAGGAAATCACTGGGAAGTACAAACATTTATCATACCTTACCATACATATTTGAACACACGTGGATGAAACGAAAAATAATTCGTTAAAGAGATTGGATGCCACCATTAACTGGAAATCAAACTGGTATTTTTCTACACAAATACAGTCTCCAGCAACTCAACTGAATGCATTAAAATCTTAACTCAAGCTACAGCTCATTACCTGATTGTTGAATATTAAATAAGATTTAGTCAATCATTAGCATACTTTAGATGAAACACAGACATTTTGCACCTTTGTCTCGGTATGTGTGCCAATGATATAGCACACAATCAACGTTGGTTATCTCGTCCAGAACCCGATAAGTCTGGAACTCCTGGCTGGGACTTGGGGAACGTTGCCGCTGTCATCCACTTGCTACACCACAATCATCATTACCTATTACAAGGCAGTTGCCATTCCGAAAGAGGTGCAACCGTGGATATTGCTGCCTTCGAATTTCGTGCCACTGCACCACGATTATTATTGAAACTTTAGCAAATCACAGAGCAAATGGAAAAACGTAAATTTTTCAAACGGTGATCTACTTCGATCAACCATCACAGATACTGTTCAATTTAAGATTAGGGTGGTTCGAAGTATCGATTCAGTTCCACCTCGCCAAATCAATCCAGTCCTGAACACTCTCTTGAAATTTGTAAACTCGAACTGCACTGGCCCTTTGAAGTTCATATGGAAATTACTGTGAATTAACCAAATTTTTTGATCTCATCCTTCTAGTTATTCGATATGACAAGCGAAAGGTTTGATATCCGTGCCTAGGAGATTTTTTCCCAGCAAAAACTTTGCTTAAAGTATGTTTTCATTGACCATCAGCATTATTAGATATTAAATAAGATGATGCTCTTGTAAAACAGCTTAAAAAACTAACCTGACGTTCTATCGGAACGTTGCTGTTGAAGCAATTTGTTGAAAATATTTTCGTAGGCACAGATAACAAAACTTTCCGTATGTCATCATGGCGAAGGGATAGAGGGAACGTTGTAGGTCCAGTGCAGTTTGATCTGAACCGTGTAGTGGTTAATGAAATGTTTAAAGTCAATCGGTAAATCCTGCATGTTTTCCATTCTAGGATATTGATATTTAATTTAAATAATCGAAAACACACCGGAAAATAAATCTGTATCGTCATTAAATAATATTGTTACCCTGAAAATAAATCTTGCAATAAAAACTACCATTTATCCAGCTCTGCCTATTTTCAAAAACTACCAAGAAATCAAATTTTTCTTACGTTTATGGTACAGCCTTCAACATTTGTGGGATGTTTGACAGACCTCATATTCATAAAACAATCGCATTTATAGTCAGGTTGATAGTGTTGGTGTTTGAGCTTAATTTAACCCTCGAAATGATAGTTTCTACAGCGGTTTTTTTGCGTGTATATACGTGATTGTGTATGTATTTAGAATATGTGTTTCTGCGTTTTTTTCTCTGTTCGGGACATAATCATAACTGCGACAGGTAATTTGATCTATTGTAGTATATCTTTAAACCCTTTGTAAGTGAGAGCACTCTTCAAAGGCGCGCCCCTTTATCAGTCAAAACCGGATTTATTGTAAGCAATGACTCCGATATTTACCATGCATCAGAACCCTAGTCATAACCAATTCAAACTATAGAACATCAAATAGAAAAAGAGAATTCGCATAAGTGACAATTGACCATGTTTTCCTTAATCCAAGCTCATCCTCGGTGGATCAATCCGATATTGTCGCTTTTCACAAGACATAAAATGTAATAAGGACTATTATTGTCTAGGACTAGGCTTGTCTAGAGCTTGTCTGAGTTCATGTTATTGTATGTGATTAAGATTGTCACCATAAGCTATATAATCATCAATTAAGTATAATGCTCATTATTGCTCTCTGCTAGCAGCCAGCAGCCTACTTTCAATTTAGTTTTGGCGTCACTGAAATTTTGTTTTTAACTTCACAGTAATCAAAAAAATGGGTATGGGTAACTAATAGAACTGAGCAACTAATTAGTAACATAACTTTTGATGTGGTATGTATGTATGTATGTAAGAAGCCACCAT
>JASCZW010002576.1:0-25047 GCA_034211315.2 Aedes japonicus
GAACCGATTACTCGCGACCGTCTCGAGGCTAGTAGGAATGACAATTTAACAGATGGGAAGATTAAATAAAAAATTCATTTTAAACTCTGAATAGTCTATAAACCTATGACCATACAACTTTGGATTTTTGTTTTGGACTTGAACATTTTTAAGTAATAAAAACTAATACTAAACATACAGGTTAAACCAATTACAATCTAAGGCTAATGTTAGTTAAAAACACATAAATGACTTTCATATACTCCAAATCACTTTCAGCCAAAATATCTCGAACTGGCACATTGGGTTGTCTACCTCGAGCCCGAAGGGAATCATAAAGCTCTGATCTGACTCCACGATGCTCAGCACAAGACCAAACAACGTGATCTGCGTAATGATAACCTTGTCTACATGCACAGACAGGGTGGCCACACAATCTTAATATAAAAATTCCCGCATTTTTCCCGAATTTTTCCCGCATTTTTGCCTTATTTTCCCGACTGTTGAGATGAGTTAATATAAATTACTCGTATCTAAATCTCTGAGGTCACAATTTTTTTCCAGTTTGGTTTACCACCAGACACTTTCCACTTATTTAAAATACGCATTTTTGTGCGACAGGATGAGCCAATTTTATACAAATGTTGTCAAATTTGGCAGCTCCTTTTTGGAATGACCAATCAGCCAAAACTTGCCCAAACCATTTTCTTTTCTCTGGAATCCGGCACACAGCTTCAGACGGCATTGAGCACAGCTGCCCAAATGCTTCTTTCACCATGCGTAAACACCCTTACAAACGCAATTCGCCAAACTTCAAACACATTCGCCACCACATGAAAGATAAGTTCATTTCTGGCCTCACCGGTTACAGCCATGTAGCCTGATCTTCTAAGGGCATCTTCAACGGTGGTTCAAATCGTGGTTTGGATTTATTTGTTTAGACCAAACGCAAAAACTTCGCTGCACCGGTGTTTGTAAATTTTGCTTGATAACGGATCTATTTTGCATCATTTCAGAACTTTTATAAGCTTCTGAGTTTCTTACTGAACGCACTCTTCAAAAATTTAATTTAATGAACTTCGGAACATCTATGAAGATTAGGTGGAAATATCTATAATGAACATGCAAGAAGTTGATTAAACTACTCGGCAGTTGAATAAAATTATTGGAAGTTTCCAGATAATCATGAAGTTTGCTCGCTGTCTTTCGAGAAGGGAAATGGTAGAATTTTAGAGAAGATCATTGAATTGCCGAAAAATTATTAACGTTTCTGGAAACTTGGTTGAACTTCCAAAAAGTTTGCTGATCATCAATGGAATAGGAACAACTTTCTGGAAATGAGGGTACTTATAAAATCAGATTTCGCTTCCCACAAGTTGTGTTAACTTCCAGCAGGTACATATTCTGTGATAAAAAGCAGAATATCACACATATTTAAATAATTAACGAGAAATTGAAAAGAAAATCTTGGAAGCCGTGGAATTTCTGTGGAATAGTTAGCATTACCGAGATGTTGTTAAACCGTACAAGAACTGTTTACGATCTCTAAGATTGTGAATAGATGGAAATTCTATGAAATTGATTAAAAAGTAGTTGGTTTCTTTATTCTCGTTTTGGTTGGGTTCAAAAAATTATCGAGTAGTAAAAAAATTAAGTTCTTCTTTAAACTTAAATACCCTGCACTTATGGGATGGTTTCGGAACGATTGGAAAGTTTCTCGTTCACTTGGAAAGATCCCTGAAGTTCTAAGAAGCTCCCCAAACTTATGGAAAAATCATTTGGATGTTTCCTAAACTGTTTGAATGCTCAAAAAATCTAGTTTCCTGTTTATCTGGGACGTTTTCTGAAATTCTTGGAAGATCTCAAGAATCTTTTGGAATATTCTCTGAACTTCTGGGAGATTCTCTGAACTTCTGGGAGATTCTCTGAATTTCTGGGACGTTCTTTGAATGTCTGAGATGTTTGCTGATCTTTGGGGGAGCTCCATCATCTTGGTGAGCATTTACTGAATTTCTGAGAAGTTTTTTGATTCATGAGAAACCCTGAACTTTAAGGAAGTTTCTTGAACACCTACATGTTCACTGAACTTCTAAGAAGTTTTATATAAGTCTAGCAAGTTTCATGAAATTCTAAGAAGTTCACTAACACTCTAGGAAGATCTGCAAACTGTTGAAAAGCTTCATGAATTTCTTGACTGTTCTCTATTGGAAGTTCTCAAATTTTCTGGAAAGTTCCTTGAACTTTTGGGAAGTTCCCTGAATTTTGGGAAGTTCCCTGAACATTTTGAGTAGTTCTATTAACTTCTGAAAAATACCCAAAATAATATGATGAGTTTTCTAAACTTCTGGAAGCCCCCTGAATTTCTGGATAGTTACCTGAACTTCTGTGAAGATCCTTTTACTTTTTGAAACATCCCTGAACTCGTGCTAAGCTCCCTGAACTTGTGGACAATTCCCTGAATTTCTAGGAAACGATCTGAATTTCAGGAAAGTTGTCTTAACTACTAGGAAGAACACTTAATTTCTGGAAAGCTCTCTGATTTTCTGGAAAGTTCCCTGATTTTATGGGATGTTCTTTTGACATCAGGGAGAATAGCTAAACCTCGGGAAAGTAAGGTAAAAATTCCCGATGACTTTTGAAATTCCCGCCTTTTTCCCGATGATTTTGGATTCCCGCATTTTTCCCGCATTTCCCGATTTTCCCGAGTCTGTGGCCACCCTGCACAGAGATTGCTGTCGCTCAGCCCAGCTCGGTATAAATGAGCGTTCAAAGAATAATGATTGGATATGAGGCGAGACATCACGCGAATAAAGTCTCGACCCACATCCAATCCCCTAAACCAAGATTTCTTCGACACCTTTGAAATGATAAAATGTTGCCATCGCCCCAAATCTCCTTTACTCCATTTATACTGCCAGCTGACGAGTGACTGTTGTCGAAAAATAGGAAAAAAAATCATTAAAGGCGATTTGACGATCGAAAATTTCGCCTTCCATAGCGCCCACCTTTGCATGTGTGTTCGCTCTCTCATTGCCCATAATTGAACAATGAGATGGGACCCATACAGAGGTGGAGACAAAATAACGCGAAGATAAAGCACGTAGAAGCACCTGTATTTTCAGGAGAAAATACGACGAGATCTTTACCGGCCTAAAGGAGCTAATAGCCTCTATAGAAATGAGACTATCCGTGAAAATGAAGTACTGATCCGGTGTAAGTGAGGCAACAATTTCTAGTGTAAAGTGTATTGCCGCTAATTCAGCGACATATACGCAGGGGTGGTAGCGGATTTATGGACAAATAATAGTGACTTTAGTGACTAAAATAATAAAAATAGTGACCAAATAGTGACCAAATAGTGACTAAGAGTGATTTACAAATGTTTGTATTTGTTAAATCTTTTATACATTTGGTCTTTTGGGTTTTTTTGTGTGAAAAAGCCTGTAATCAAGGAACTTTTTTTTTTTTCATCATGGCCTCCTGAACTTGGTCTGCAGCTCGATTTTACGAAGACGGGTCTAAACGCGCGGTTGAAACGCCTTCCAGCATGGTCTGTGCTAGAACTAGTTCTGACATATCTTGCTTCTCAATTCCTTTTTTGAGCCGTTCTCATGTGAAGCAGTTTTCATTACTTTAATTATCTGAGTGTATTTGGGCTCCCCTACAGCCGTTTTCTTACTAAACAACTGGTTCCAATACTCCTCAATTTTGTACTCTGTACTCAAGGTCAGCACCTAGCATTTTAACAAGTTTTATTCGTCAATAAGAAGATCATAGTTGACCTTAATCGGAAGTACCTTGGCAATTGTCACTACCTTCTTGGAGCTTTCACTGGATACCACGGATTGTGGGTTGAAGCATTGGCAAAATTTTATAAGCGAGTTCAGCAAACCAGACTTTTCACGTAGGACTACGTCTTTGTTTTCTGTACTATACTAACTCCTTCAGGCTAAAGGGGTCATATGTGACACCAAAAGGACAATGGCTGTATACAATCACACAGACTTAATAAAAGTGTACACTGTCTTCGGCAAATTTGTTTTCCATCAATTTGTCTATCTGGAAAAAACAAAAAGCATATGAGTTGAAGACCTAATTGACGACCTAGAACATCCTGAATGTGAAGAAATTCAGGAAGAAAAACTAAATGCTTTATTAAAAGTGTAAAGCGTTGTTTAAGAATATTGTACATACGCATACGTATTACTAAATTCTCGTTGATAAACTTTACATAACTTTGTGTCTTTCTGAAAGGTTCAAGGTCATCAAAAAAGTACTTGAGTTCAAAACTTCAGATCTACAGTTGTAACAGTAGCTTTTAGGGCTATAAGGTTCTATATATTCAATCTATATATGTCTTCAAACATATTGAATGAACCTTTTGGAAGGTAACCAGTCATTATTTGGTAACTTTATGATTTTCTAGGTCATCTAAAATGTCCTTGAGTTCAGAACTTGAGATCTACAGTAGTACTCAAGTAACAGAAATCTATCATAATTGGTTGCAGCAATTTGATTTTGCCTCGATTGAGTGACATTGATGGTTATTTAACTTGTTTGCAATTAGGGTAACGATAGCTTTTTGGGCTGTACAAAGTTTCGTATTCAACCATATTCAGTGAATATTTTTGAACGCAAAAAAACAGCATGCGACAATCAGGGATGACCTAGGTCATCCAAATTGTCCTTGAGTTCAGAACATATGATCTACAGTTGTACCAGTAGGTGTTTTGAGTGTACAAAGCGACAGAATATATTTAACAATAATGATTGAATATTCTAGGATTGGGATGTTTTAGGAACTCAAAACTGTCCTTAAGTTCAAAACATAAGATCTGCAGTTTTTTAAGCCAGATTTGGTGATCATATTTGATCAAACATATTTAATGATCCTTTTGGAAGGTCAACAGTCTAGTATTTTATAACTTTGAAACCTCTAGGTAATCCAAACCGTCGTGGAGTTCAGAACTTGAAATCTACGATAGTAACAGTAGTTTTTTGGGTCATCCAAACTGTCTTGGCATTCAGAGCTTGAGATTTAAAGTTGTAACAGTAAATTTTAGATAATAAAAAGTTACAAAAAATATTCAAGCATATTTAATCAACATTCTACATTAATAACAAGTCAAAACACATGATACAGTAATATGACGAGTTCCAGGTCATTCAAACTATCCTTGACATCAGAACATAGGACCTACAGTTGTAACAAAAACTTTCTATGCTATACAAAGCTACGATGTGTATTGAAACATAATCATTGAATATTTTGGAAGAACGACAGACATTATGAGATAATCTTCGGATGTTTTAGGTTATCCTAACTTTCCTGGAATTCAAAACATGAAATCTACAGCTGTAGATTATATGTTTTAAATTGTACCTTAAAATCAACAGGTTTTTGGACTAAACAAAGTAACAATTTGTATTTGACCAAATTAAGTGAGTCTTTGAGTTGACCTTCAAAACCGATATAATGAGATATCTTGAGATGTTTTAGGTCATCAAAACTGCCCTTGACTTCAGAATTTAGGTCAGGAGAGGTAACGATATGCATTCAAACACATTCAGTGAAGCTTCTGTAAGCTCACCGGTCATTATCAGATTATTTCGGGATGTTCAGGTTCATAAAAACTGACCTTGAGTTCAGAACTTAAGATATACGGTAGTAGCCGTAGCCTTTTGGGCTATACAAAGCTACGATAAATATTCAAACATATTCAATTAATATTCTGAAACGTCCATACACATCTAAGGATAACCTTGTTAGTTCAGGTCATTCAAACTGTTCTTCTAAACTTAAGGTCTACAATTGTAACAGTAGCTTTCTGGGCTATACAAAGTTAAGTTAATTTGTTTGGCATAGAATATCCCAAGATTATGTCATAATGTCTGTTGGTCTTCCAGGACATTCAGGCCGGGCCGCGTTCGCCGGGGCATTTAGTTTTTTGGTGTTTATTTCTCGACATTAATAGTGTGGCCAGATCGCTTAATTTGGTTGAATATTGTATATAATAGGTGCAAGTGATTTTTTTTAAAACTTTTTACAATCGGCGGTACGAAAGAAGTGACTTTAGTGACCATTTTCCGAAAAATAGTGACTTTAGTGACTTTTGAATGCAAATAGTGACTTTTTAGTGACTAGACTCAAAATAGTGACAAAGTCACTAAAAAGTGACCTGCTACCAGCCCTGTATACGGAACAAGGAGCTTTAAGTTTACGATTGGCGCTATACATTTCATTAAATATACCAAAGCCTGCTGACTCCTCTATCAAAGATCCGTCAGTGAAGGACAATTTAGTGGCATCAACTTGGCCAAACTTTGCAGATATATTGGATTGTCAATACTAAGGTATACTTTTGGTTTTCGAGAAATACTTGGCCAAATCAACTGCTTTTGGTGATCGTTGTAGACAAACGTATCCCGAAGACAAGGTTTCTGAATTGTTTTGGGGCCATCAAGTTGATCAGTAAATTTCATATTTTATTGGATTGGCTTCAATCAGATAACAATGACCAAAATCGATTATAGCGAAACATGACGAAAACCGCTCTTGAACAAGGAATTCTAACGTAGCATTTCTATCCAAAGCCGACTCGTGCCAATACCAAATCCCGACAACCGTCGACTTTCAACCGCACAGCTAATTTCCGCTGACAGCAGGAGATTCCAATTTTCCAGATTGCCCTCCGACTCTGACTGGCGCTGCTACTGCCGAAGCGCGGTATGTAATTAATGTGTACGAACACATCACACAGCGAGCTCTGTTGTTCCGAACCAACCAACCAGCCAACCACTGACCGAGATGATTAGCTGACCAAGATCTGGGCTGCGGCCTATTCGTTTCCTACCGTACGATAATTTGAAATGTCATACATCGGGTTTGAACTGGCAGCTGAAAGCCCACGACCGGACAGCTTCCAACTTTGAACCACAATAGTTGAATTCAGCTTAAGAAAAATAAAAAGCACAACAAATAATCACCTACTACTGCTGCGGGCTGAGGATTGATCGTGATCGCCGATTAAGTTGTGAACTATTGAGTCAGCACGAGGGGATTAGGTTTCCACCGGCTCCGCTTGCGCCTACTTGCGACTTCTTGCGAGCCCCAGTCAATTAAGTCTCTAATTCGATTCTAATCTGCCACTTGAATCTCTGGCTAAGAGATAAGTGATATTCCGCGGATTGGCTCCACTCACAATAAGCCTCACAGAAAGGAAATCAATCCGGTTAGGTAATAGGTACGGCTCAGAAGGACCATGACCTGGGTCCAATCGTTTTACACATCAGACTAAAATCACATTCCTCCAATCGATTTACATAAACTTATCTCAGCACAACCGTTTTCAATCAACTACATGCAATCGCAAAGTGCCGCGCTCCATTTGCGGTTGACCTTTGCGGCAATCGATCGATAGTTTAAAACATTCTGCCTGTCGCTGCTGTTGTGCTGACGCGGTTGCCTTCGAGCATTATAGAGATGTAAAGTGGTCGTAAAATTAACACCATTGGATTAGATTTCCCTCACAGGGCCCTTCTATCTCAACACGACTGTCATAACCGTTGTCACATCCCTTCGGAAAGGGTGTAGCAGCAGCGGCAGCAAAAACTTATTGAAAACATTTCATAATTTGTGCAAATTACACGATAATTACAACCAGCACGCCGCCGCCCAGGCAAGGAAAGAATCAAGCTGAGATCGAGATCTCGAGCGGCTGGGGGTTGCCAAGCTGTCTACAGCAGGCACCATTGTCTTGCTATTGGACTGCACTCGAGGCACTCACGCGAGTCAATTCGACGCGAATGCAATCGAACTGACTGGGATGAGGTAATTTAGTGATCTCAGACTTGATTGACTTCGGTTGGGAGGAGTTTATGACCGGAGTGGCGAATGTTCTAAAAATAGTTTCATTACCGCACAGCGGGCACTTATTCTGTAGTGCTGGAAAGGAATGGGTTCTACTGCGAAAGGTGTTCTAAGCAGATGGAAGGCTTAGACTGAAAAGTTGTAAATGGTTATAAATATTCGCATGCCTTAAATGCTTATAAGAGGTTCTACCAACTACAAGAATTTAAAGAAGTTTCAGAACTGTAGAAGTTTTTGACGAAGTACAAGCATCTTAGTTGATGTTCTGATTCTAAGTTTTGATAACGGTTAGTTTAACAATCTAAACTTGTATTAAAATTACTGCAATAACACATACTTTCCTATCGAAAGTATTGATAGAAGTAGAATAAGATCTGTATCCGCAATAATCCGGACACCTCAAAACATGAATAAAACAAAAATTTCGCATTATATTTCCGTTGTAGTTGTTTATTTCAGATTCATGAGATGTGTTTTAACAATTCGTGAAGACAAGTTATTCGGTATTTGCATAAAATTTTCGAACTTTGCGCTTAACTCCGTCCATTAGGGCTTGTACAGACTCTTCAGAAATCGTAGAAGCCGTCTTTGTTCAAATTCGCTGGAAGTGTTTGATGTCCTTGATTCCTTGCTTCTTTCCAGAAAGCTTCCGCTTCATCAGAGCCCAATATCTCTCGATTGGTCGTAGCTCTGGGCAATTTGGCGGGTTTGAGGTTTTTGGTACAATGTTCACTTGATTTGCTTGTACCACTGCATCACAGTTTTAGCATAGTAGCATGATGCCAAATCAAAGATTTTTCTTTGTGACTGTTGATGAAGGCTAGCAATCGCTTCTGCAGATACTCTTTCTGATAGATCTCCTTGTTGATTGTGCCTGTAGTGACGAAAGATTTACTCGTTTTGCCGCACGTGCAATTTGCTTGCCACACAAGGTATTTTTTTGGGAAATTTCGATGCCTTCTTCGTTCTGAAATGCTCAGCTGTAGCATTTCTGGCCATAGCAGAATAGAAAACTAGCCCTGGAAGCTACTTGAAATCCTCCAGGACATAAGTTTCATCATCCATAACAACGCATGAAAACTTCGCCAAATATTCGCAGTACAAACGTCGAGCCCGTGATTTTGCTGCCAAGTTCTGTTTGTCGTTGCGATTTGGAACTGTTTTTACTTTATACGACTTAACTCCCAAACGTTGTTTTGATGTTTGGACAAAACCAGGCGGCATCCCTATTTTACGAGCCACCGTTCGAATGGAGAGATTTGGGTTTTTCGTTAATATCCTTTTCACCTTCCGGTCCATGACAGGATCAGCGCGTCCAATATTTTTGTTACTTCTCGGTTTCCTCTCCACGTCAAACCTTTCGAAAATGATTTGAGCACATCGTGATCAGTGGATTTAGGAAAATCCAATGTTTTTGCAAGGTCCCGTATTGACAAGTCAGGATTTGCCGTACGCCTGTACAAAATTCGCTCGCGCAATTGTTTTTCTTTCGTCGCCATCTTGAATACTAAAGATGAAATGTAAACATCAATCATAGTCTTTTTCATCATAGACTCTCAGCATTACCACAGTGAAATTTTTCATTCCTACGTGCAATATTTCAAAAGTTACAATGATTTGAAGGTGTGTGGATTAATGTGGATACAGATTGTACTACCTCTGAATAGTGCATATGAAACACTTGTCTTTATTTCCGTTATACATCTTATCTCCCTTTTAGCGTTCTTGTTCCTGTTCAACGCACTTAAAGGTTGTACGGAATCAAATTGCACCACTTTTAAATGGCTGCATCTTTTTACCCGTTGGGTATTTTCTATTGAAATTTTGGGTTGAATTAATTCAATGTGTATTTTTTTACGCTGTGTAAGTTTCACTAGCAGATGTGCAATTGTTGCGACGATGGAGTCGGAAGAACAGCAGCGGCGCAAAGAAATTTTGCACACGTACCTCGAAAATCTGGATCTTTCTCATCGTGCCATCAGTAGGAAGCTGGGAATGGTGCATTCTACGGTGTCTCGTTTTTTATATAGTTTTAAGGATCACAAGCGGGTAGTTCAAGCTTTCAAGTGGAATCCCAACAATTCAGGTAGATATGTGGCGAAGAAACTGAATCTAACCAAAACTTTCGTGCAAGATAAGAAAAAACGAGAAGAACACGAACAAAGTCCAAAAGGCGCCTAACCACAATGAACGACAAATGATTTGACAAGCTATTTGCTCGTGTGGAAAGCGAAGCACCCCATTCGTGACAACTGGAACAGTCAATGGGCAGGTGTACCTTAAGGAATGCCTCCAAAAGCGTCTACTTCCTCTTCTGAGGTCACACGATGGTTTTCTGGCCGGATTTAACCTTGTGCCATTACTCGAACGCACCGGAAATGCGGCCAATTGAAAAGTACTGGGCCATCATGAAGCAGGCACTTCCAAAGCATCCTAAGAAAGTGAAATCGGAGGAAGATTTGAAGAAAACATGGATTGCTACGCAAAAAAAAGCTGGTCCAAATGTTGTACAGGACCTAATGAGTAGTGTAAAGAAGAAGGTTCGTGCAGTTCGATATGGAACTGAAATTGAATAAAACAAACATGGGAGAACATTCACAACAAGTTTTATTTTACTCCCTGAAAGTTTAAAGATGATTGGTTGAATGGGCGAATTTAGCCGAATATTTGTGTGTGTCGCAATTTGATTCCGTACACCCTTTAGTCAAGCAATTGTGCAATTCGTTACTCCGACAAAACATTCCATAACAATTGGACCTAACGGCGCCTAAAAATGGATTTAACCTTCCTTGTGCTTGGGAAACTAGGAGAATTTAAAATTTAACACTTCATTTGATCACTTTTTAAAAAATAAAAAATTAAAACGAAATGCTGGCCTGTTTTGATTTTTGATTGGCCATTCTGGGCACATAGGTACCCAGAACCGGTTGCGGTATGCATACTTAGTGGACAATTTTGGAACCTTAAGTATTTGTACCGTCTGACGGTTCAAAATTCACGATATTGGACACCGATCTTCAAAAACATCATACCATAGATCAACCGGAGTATTTGGCCACATCCGAAAACTCTGGTACCGGTTCAGATAGGGTCCAAAGTGGACAATTTTGGAAACTCAACTATTTGTACCGTCCGACGGTTCAAAATTCATGGTTTTGAATACTGATATCCAAAACATCATACTATAGATCAACCAGGACAGCAATCCAATGTTAGCTAAGTTGTTTCCAAGTAATTTTGGGCCGCTGAATTCAAATATCCCATCTAATTAATCCTATTGGTAAAAATGGTAAATTCATTAGTCTCCTCCTAAAGAAAGATCTTTTATTTTTCAAAACCATTTGTACATGAAATTTAAAAAGTAAAGCGATGTGGAGAACGATTTATGGCTCTGGGTGACCATTGCATAGACTTCAGGAAATTGCGGAACATCCGTAACATGATAATTCACCAATTTCGTACCCAAAAAGATGAACTGGATCTTAGATTTTCACAATTTTCATGAATTGAATTTTTCATTTTGTCATTAGGGAGATCCATGTCGAAATAGGGTGATCCAAAAAATGAGAAAAATATAGCTTTTATACAACTTGACCAATTTTTAATTTTTATTATGAAAAATATAAATAAAAAATAACGAGTTATAATTTTACGATCAAGTTGGAATGTAAAAGAATAGAATCCTACTATTGAAACCAATTTTAGAAATGTGTAGTTTTTAATATTTTGGTGGCAAATAGGGTAGGGAACGGCTTAAGCACCCCGGGACCCTATTCCAAGCACAGGGTAAACGTTAACCTACAATGCTCAATTTTTGCAGTATGCTGCTTCACCAGATGGAGCACCATACTGCAAAAATTGAGCATTGTAGGTTAACGTTTACCCCGTACTTGGAATAGGATCTCGGGGTGCTTAAGCCGTTCCCTAGCCTACAATTTTATATTATTCTCCCTCTCGTGGGTAAAAGTTATCCCCATGTCGACGGTGAGAGGGCTTATTTAATGCTATAAACATGCATGTGAGACCAAGAATTTGACCAGTAGGGAAAGTATCACATATTCTAATCATTTTTTCACTGCCACGTCGTATAACGTTTATATAAATACACTAACATTAGGTGTGATACTTCACTCTTAGACTTCTTACTTTCAATCTAGGGAAAACGACTAAAAGTACACTTTTCATTTCCGTGGCAATTTATGTTGTTGTTTATCCATTTATTTTATGTATTGAATAACCAAAATACCTTGTGGTATAATATCTGAATGTAATTGCACCATTTTAAAATGGGGTAAATGTTTTGATCAGGGCAATTATCTGATTTCAAAATGGGGCACATGGTCACAGAAAAGTGTTACATAAGACTGACGCTAACAAGCATGTATATTGGAGATAGGAGGCGGAGGGCCCGCTTGGGAAACACCATTTGAAGCAGTAGAGTGGATCGTTCCATGTGATTTGTATCAGTAGCAGTGTTTGATGAGTGATATACAGTATCAAAGGATCATTGTTTTCATTTAACCTCCTTGCAAGGCGGTCGGATTTAGTAGGAACATGAACCCTCCAAACAAGACAGTAAAGGAATAAAAAGGAGGAACAAATTAAAGATAAATTCGCTAGATAGGAAACACGTAACATTCTCTTTTTAATGTTACTAACTCTATGCTGGCGGCTTTGAATGCACAGCCCCGAGTGGTCACGAAGTTCATGCACCAAATCAGCCAGTCCCAGACGCGATCTAGGTAGCCGAGAATTGCGGTGAAATGGATTGATAAAAGAACAAAGGACCTTCCCAACCATGGCCTACATGCAGTTTTTGTAAGGAAAGGATGCAAAGACTGCACAAAAAGAGAAGTATCATCAGTCCTATATCAGTCAGTATATAAGAAATCAAACAGAAATCAAATAACACAGACATTTTATTAACAACATACATGTTTTTGAAGAGAACTTACAGAATTTAACATAAACACATTAAACATTTCAGGTCAATCCTAAAGGGTTTGAGCTGTTTAGTGGAATACCTGTTACAGGTAATTTCAGGTCATTTTGTAGCAACGCGGCCATCTCAGTCCAAGAACTCTACAGACCGCTTACCCCAACCTAATCCTTATCTTCTCCCATGGCGTTCCATTAATCGCATAGACCAGTTTACATTACCCCTTCCTAACTCTCAGGTTTGGATTTGACTTGCGCTCTCATTGACCACAAATAACTGCGATATGATAATGAAAATGAAATACAATTTTCGATTATTCTTAGGCTTGTTCGCGATAAAATCTGGACAGATTAAATTTGCAATAAAAAAAATTTGCTGTTAGTCAATTCAAGATGCATTTTCATTCATTCAATTGTGTATTATTAGCCATCTTAAAACTATTTACAGGTTACTTACTTAGGCTGTATGAAGAAACTACGAACTTTTGAGTTTTACTCCAGCCATAGAGGTCTGTGCTTCTCTGCAACCGATTTAGCTGCTTTTGTTGCTTAGATTTTCGACATTGTTCTATAGTTGTAGCTTGTTGTTTATGTTAGAGACTTCTCTCTTCACGAGCTCAATAATATCGCTAGATAGGTTGCAACTCGAGCAGTTAGATGGATTTGCCTCTTTCGGTACAACATGGACTCCATTCGCTATACCATTCAAACCATGTTTGACGTCGTGACAAGATGCCAAATCACCTGGGAATAGCGAGAGAGCGTCATGGCTGCGTAGGAATGGTAACATTAACTTCTTTAGAGCATACTTCACGGTATATTTCCCTTGTTTAACGTTCCGGTAGTGATGAAGAATTGGCTTGCTCCACCACAGCTGCATATTGCCTGTCAAACCAAATATTTTTGGGAAACTTGGTCTTTTTCTTCATCCTAAAATGCTCTTATACTAAGCCGATACACCTTGAGAGCCGGGTTTTAGACATCCCATTCTGTTTACCATTACGTTTTGGTACAGTTATCATCTTGAACGACTTCATACCTTGTTGGTGTTTGGAAGTATGCACGAAAGTTGAGGACATTTTTTATTTTCTAGCCACAGTACGTACCGAAAGATCTGATCTCTTCTGCAATATTTGCTTCACCTTTGCGTCGCTTCTGGTGGTTTCTGATATCCGTTTCAGTTCCGCTCTCAGCATTTCTGGCTGTTTTCAAACGTATATCAAAAGATTTAGGAACGTTATGGACAGTACTTGCACCTGCAGGAAAACTAAGCTTTTTTTGCACGTTTTCTTACTGACAGATCGGATTCTCGTACGACCGCACACAATTGCTTTTCGCACTTGCTCTTCTGTCGACGCCATCTTAGATCTTTGATCTTGTGGTATCACCAAAAATTGATTTTACACAACGAACAGACATATTTCGAAAATGGGCTGCGAAATGAAGTATTTCCAGAAGTGTACGTATCTAGAGGTGTTCAGATTTGTTTGTGATTAACAATTTTGAAAACTCAAAATCGGTTAACTAGCTTAAAGTTTACACTTTCGCTTCCTGACTGTACATTCTCGCGACAGGAAATCACGTCATCAGTTAGGTGTCATTGTGGGGAAAAATTGACATAGCACATATTAGTAGTGTGCTCAAACATACTAATGAAATGAAATGGAAATTTTCGTTCAGCATAATAAAAAACGTCTTTTGACTCTGAGCGTCATGAGCGCTCCAAGGCGGATGGAGTTTATAGTTTTGTAATAACCAAAGTACTGAAAAAACGAGCTCTGGGTTGAGATCGCTCTGATGTAGTCCTTTGCAAGTTTGCTGATGTTCAATAAAAAATGAGATTTTTCAGTCCACACAACAAATAATTTTTTTAAGAATTCAGTATTTTTGTTGCCTCTGTTTTATTCTGCGAAAAAAGTCAATGAATATTGGAGAAAGACCCTGGTCAGCCGTACGACGCAACCTTAGTCACGAAGCGCTCACGGCACTGACGTCCATCTTCCGGATACAATGCTACGTGGTCAGCTGCTTCGCATCCTTGGCCCGCCAATTATTTTTGTACACTAGGGCACTGAGGGAGCCCAGAAAAATCTTCAATGGGACGGCAATGGGGCAAGTTAGTCGGGTTCTTTTCCTTCTTTTCTGTTCAAGATACTCAAGCGTCTGCTTGGCGTAATGGGAAGACGCCTTGTCCGGTCAGAAGACGTACTTCCCATCCGCATGCAGCTCTTTTAAGAACTGTAGAAGAATTTTCTCAAGACACTCCTTTTGGTACACTTATTTATTGATGGCCAAACCGCTCGGCTTGAACCACGGGTTTGAAATCCCTCTGTCCGATATGACGATGTACAGCATAACTTTTTTTTTTTTCAAATTCATGCTTAAACTTATATTTTACTTCGGGGGTGATACCGACTTGTCACTGGAATAGTAGCTTGAATATGGGTCTTCGATAGTGGAAAGAAACTTTCATCGTCCAGCACGAACGACGTCCGGCGGTAGTTCTTCGTCATTCACCGGCAGTGCGATTTAACGGTCGCTATCTGCTCGTCCGTGTTCTCGGGGGACGGTGTCTTCTTCCGACAGATGATGTTCTGCATCTTGAGGGTTCGGTGAATCAGGTATGGGAGCAGTGATATTTTCGGCCAGCGTCACGCAAACTCGTTCCGGCCTTGATGTCGAACAGCTTTTTCAACGCTTCTTCTTCTTCTTCATCATTATCTTCGCCGGACGGCTGATACAGTCTTCCACTCCACGCTCAGGGATGCCGGGATCAGTAAACTGTACTCACGGGCACATTTCGTCTCGAAAGTCTATTGTTAATTTTTTCCACGAAGACCATGCGTTTCGTATAACAATGCAACACGCTTGCGGGTGCTTGCTGTTTCGACGCCATCTTCGATTGAACTGACAGCACCCGAGCGAAAAGAAATATGCCGTCTATTTCTAGGGAGTCTAAAGAGCAATTCTCTTGGAGAAAAAAATTATGCTCGTTACTTTAATTACAGAAAAGGTATTGATTGGGGTCGCTATCATTTGCAAGATAAAGCCTTTTAAGCCCAGCTTTGGGCTTCAATAGTGGTCTAGAATATCAATGTAGCTCCGCTCAATCATTATCCCGTCGAACAACTCCAGATTTCGTAGTCCGCTGGCATCAAAACAATTTTTGACGGTTTTGTAGGATGAGGATCTTCAAGCTTGTCGCTAGATTTCTACCAAGTCCTGCGCCGCTTTTCTGAAGTCCGAGCTCAAATTTGCTTTCACCAGACATTAGTTGAATCCCAGAAGGCTGATCGCTTGTTGATATGTTTCTTTGCAAATTCGAGTGTCTTTTTCTTGTGTACAGCTATCAGGAACGGCTTGCGAATCTAAAGACCCTGCCGATTTCAACCGATTTTGACCCTTCTCTTACAATTCTCATGTCCAAGTGCTGAGAAGTTTGGCGTGGACATCCAGTTTTCGGCATATTTCTAACGCATCCAGAAGATTCAAATTATTTGAAACAGATTTTCCGAGCAGCCCTTGTTGAAATTCCAGTCATTCCGGCGTTCCGCCGGATCATATAGATACCTTGTCAGTTTTGCCTGCTGAACAATCAAATTAATGAATAAGCTGTCACTGACTGTATTATTGGGCTTTTGTTCTAATTTTTAACACCTTCTAAGCTCTCTGAAGCTTATCAATTTTATAGTATGTATATCGTCTCTAAAAACTGAAAGACCATTGAATAAGTTTTTAAATATTCAAAGAAAGGGAACAAAAAGTCAAACTTCAACAGAAGACGTTTCAGAACTGACGGTCTACAACTTATAGAGAAATATCAAAATTACACCCAGCTGTTAATTTGCTCAACAATATCTGTCTGTGTCTTGGCATTTTAACTGAAAGATGCTCTTAGATATTTAAATTATCTGCTTTTCTGTTTAACAATTGGTATCTTTTTACTTTTTTGAGCAGAATTACATCTGGATTTGCTCACCACTTTTATGAAGACTTGTTGTACCTGAAAAGAGAAAAAAAAAGCATAAAGTTAGTAGAGTTTTAGTTAGGTTGTAAAATAATACACAAAAAAAAACAATGATAGAATATTCGAATTATTACAATGATTTTAACAAAAAAATAGTTTTATCATAAGTTACATGTTTTTAGAAAGTCTTCGGAATGAAAAATCAGTGGGGTTGTGTACAAGACACGACCGGTTGACGTAGACTACGTTAAACCAAGTGATGCATTATATTGTCAGGGAAATTCTGTGTGGCTATTATTAGCGTTAAAAGGGTTTCAATTATTCGTGCCGGTCGCTTACCCTTACCGAAAGAAGCAGTTTAAGTCACAATATGACGGGTGCGGCTCTTATGGGACATTTGACCAGCGTTTTGAATCCAGTATGTAAGAAAATTCTATTGTATGCTCTTGAGATATTATTTGGTGGCCCTGAAAAGGGCCGTTTGGTTTTATGAAGTCAGTGCGTGGGAAAATTCTTTTGTACACTCTTTATAACTCTTTGGTGGCCCTGAAAAGGGCCGTTTGGTTTTATGAAGTCAGTGCGTGGGAAAATTCTCTTGAACACTCTTTATAACTCTTTGGTGGCCCTGAAAAGGGCCTTTTGGTTAAATGATGACACAGCCACGGTTGCACGTTTTACGATGGACTATCTTTAAGGCCTAGAAGATAGTTAAGGATCTGTTAGGGAATATAAAATTATTAAATTAATGATAATTTTGCTCATCTTTATAATCATAATCGCTTGACATTACTTAATGTTTATTCGTCGAAAATCAAAATCGTTGGACGGTGGTTCAAGAAAAATGCATAATATTGCTGACATTGCAAACGGAGGTCACGAACGAAGGTTAAAGCGGCAGAATCTTCATCACGACTAGTTGTTTAATCACAGTTCAAAGCCAAGTCGAGATAAAGGTACTTCTTCATGAAATCAAAGAAGGAAGTTTCTCTGACTTTGGAACAGTGATGTTAAAATTGCCAGTCACAATAACTGGCATACCTTTTCTGATTGTGAGACCTGGCAAAATCATATAAAAAGTGTTGAACAATATATCAAACAAACAAACGAACAAAGAAATCTAATTCTAAATCATACCTGGTGAAATGAAAATCGATAAGAGCAACGTCGCTGTGTCTCGTATAACTGGCTCTGAAGCACAAATATCGTCATATTGATCGGCTACTCCCAGTTGCTCATCGTAAGATGCGCAAAGTTTCTCGATGATGTGCGGTCTTGTGGTGAAGGGGCCGTACACCTTTTATATATGGCCACTCATCCAACACTCACGCTATCACGCATTGCCTGACCAATGCAATCGAAGCCGGTGATTTCGACTGCAGCACCATCCTCCTGACAAGTTTCACTTACAGCAATAAAGTCCGCTCCTGTTGGTGAACTATCGGCTGAAAACGTCTGCTGCATGTGCGCTGAGATTCTCAATTTCTATGCTCATAAGCGGCGGTTGTGAATCGTTTCAACTACTTTCACGATATCCAAGATTTCTGTTGAACATCGAAAACGGAAATTTAAAGAAATCTTTAGATATATTCCAAACCCAATAATAACAAAAAGTTTTCTTCCTAGAGGTAGGACTCTATCCAACGCGAATCGTTAACACAACAGAACAACTGTTTATAACACTACTAATTGGAATTTACAGAGAATGTTGATTCGGAATATTATGTTCGACATCAAAAATGGTGTCCGTGATAGAGAATTTGTGTGATTTAGTTATGCGACGAAGGAAAACAAGTTTTGCTAATACCACTGGCTGCCAATCGACAATTTGAAACGAAAATCCCAATCAAACAAACTCTCAAGCTGAGAATTTTAAATTGACAGTAGCAAAGATGGATTTGTATCTGGTAGCATTTATTGATTCATCGCGGGTTGCGCCAACCAGCCAAAATTTTCCCGACAGCTCGCCCTCCATGCAGGCGTTTTTGCAGTTGCGAATTGGCACTATATTAGGCGCACAAACCAAACGAAATAAAAGTTTGATTCTTTTTAAACAACTCTTTTGATTTAATTGGTTGTCCTCAAAAGGACAGATTATCAATTAATGGATAGCGCCAACCAGCTGGGTAAAAATTTTTACCGACGGCACCGAACTTAATTCAAGATTAGTTCATTCTTGAATAATCAACTCTTTTATTTGAATTAATTGTCCTTAAAAGGACAGATTATTTCCACCTTCTGCTGACTGCTACTCGCCCCCAAGGACGCTTTCCCCAAACAGCAGAGTTTTCGAAGTCGCGACGAAACAATCGCCACGATGAGGTAAGATGGCGGCTTGCACAAAACCGACGCGATTGTACGCCCTCATAATCCGCCATTTTACCTCATCGCGATGATCGCTGTTTGAGAGAGCCTTGCTACTTTCCACCACCAGCTGCCTCTGCACCAGCTCCGCTGCCGTACAAATGAAGGCTCCACCAAACTGCAGCAATTTTTAGCCACCGCGGCAGCCGTCGCGGTGGAAAAATCGCCGCTGTGAGATTACATGGCGGCTTATGGGAGCGCACAAACCAACGCGATTAAAATACGCATCGCGTTGGTTTGTGCGCTCCGATAAACCGCCATGTAATCTCACGGCGGCGATTTTTCCCGCCGCGATTTCGCTGCCGCGGTGGCTAAAATTGACTGCGGTTTGGTGGAGCCTTCATTAGTACGGCAGCGGGAACTGTGCAAGCAGCTGGTGATGAAACAAGCCTCTCCCAAACAGAGATCGTCGCGATGAAGCAAAATGGCGGATTAAGAGGGCGCGCAATCGCGTCGAATTTGTGCAAGCCGCCATCTTACCTCTTCGTGGCGATTGTTTCGCCGCAACTTCGAGAACGCTGCGGTTTAGTGGAGCCTGAAGCAGCTCCTGCGACCAGCTCCCTGCGACCTGCTCTCTGCGACCAGCTTCCTGCGACCAGCTCTCTGCGACCAGCTCCTGCGTCTAGCTCACTGCGACCAGCTACCAGCGCTCCCTCCGCACAGCTTCAATGCTGCCAAACGACTGAAGCAAAATTTTTCCCTAAGTGTGCTTTTTATGCCGTTCTCAGCTGCGTGCGAGACGTACATGGAAAGTCGAATGACATGATTGGTTAAAGTCCCTCTCTAACACAAAGAAGAAGAAGATGATGCAAGACGTTCCTTGCTTCGATTTGGAAATCTGTGATAGGAAATTTGGTAAATTTACTCTGCAAAATGACATTATAAGACATCACCTTATATTTGCGTTATTTTCAATAGTTTACTATTGATTGAGAAAAATGTTTGACAATTGAATTGGAGCGCGGTAAAATTTCCGACCGATTGATGAAGAAATCATGTAAATCTATCGTGGATTATTTGAGTTATTCGCGTACAAAACGTACGGTTTTTCGTGACGGTCGCAAAATTTTAGATTTTCATTTGACACCCTACCCTTGCCGTAAGACGTAGTCTACGTCAAAAAGAATAATAGACTTATAACAAAACCAGTCAATCCATTTGTTTTGTCAAACTTAATTAGGAACCTCCCCAAAACCTCAAAAACCTATTTCAAACCCAATCGTGACCAGTTTCCAAAACCAAACGGTAGCAGCGCTCGTTTCCTCATTTCTCACATTTCTCTCGGTGTCGAACCCATTAAATCGGACACCCAATGACCACAATATCGCCGTGGCCCGCGAGGCCCTTTGTGCTGGTGGAAAATTTACCATTTTTACATACGAGCCTGGTCGATTCGTCGTAATTATTCGGCACGGACTCCTGTACTACATCCAAGCAACCAATTGGTCACGGTTGATTGATCGGAGCGCGCTGCGATCTCTCTTTCTCTGTCTATCTGCTGCCACTGCCGCTCGTTGGATTGCGATAGAGAAATTGATACCGAGCTGGCAATGCATGAGGGGATGGAGAGAGGTCCCTCGCATCGAAAGCGAAATGTGTGTAATAACAATAATTATCCATCAATTATGAAATCGAATCACACCCCAGTTCGAGTGAGTGGGCGGATGGGTGTCGGATGGGGAGGAGAAATTACCATAACAATGTGACGTACGGAACGAACGTGCCTCGGCCTCATCGAAATATTTACCAGAAAATCTCCAACAAAGTAACGGTTCAATCCACGATAATTATTTTCCACGAAATGTGTGCCAAGTTATTTTTTGCTCTGTCAGGATGCATTTATCTCCCACCCTGGCCGTATGACTTCTGGGTTGCAGTGTGTATCTCCGGTAGCGGCATGTCGTCGTCGGTGCAGTCAGTTCGTCGTGATTTTATCATTTCAACCGAAACTGAAAACTCGAAAGGGTTCAATCTCGGGTAAATTGCTGGTCTGCCGGATCAATTACGAATGACATTTGCCGTGCGGCGGCGCGGCGGTCAGCCACTGCACATTTGCATTTGCGCACGGCGGCGGTGGTGGCCTCATTCTTGCAGATTGCAATCTATGCTATGTTCGGGTTGAATTGAGATTTGTTGCGGATTTGATTACCTATGTGCAGCAGCAGCAGCACCATCAGCTCCTATTGAGGGCCACGGCCCTCGGAAAATAGCAATCAAATCCGATTGATCTGCGGGAATGGTGCTTGCGTGCAAGATACGACAGATGTCGCTCTAGTCAGGCCTGATCGATCGGATCAATTTAGTTTGATTGGCGCTTGATTGGACTTCAGCAAACCAAGAAATGCACCACTCTTAATCAATTTTGCTTTATTGCGAAATTATGGCACGATTTGTGATGTAACAAATTTGCAGAATCGACGAAAGACGAAAGTAAATCCAGAACAACGCCGATTGCGAACTTTCCCCACATTTTCTGCCCGAGCCATCATGCAAATTCCACTCTCATCTTTTCGCACGATACGCCCCCCCCCCGCCCCCTCCCACCTCCCAATCTCCAGCGATCATAAATATTTACCTTTGAACCTTCGCCACAGCAACACGGCGAGGCCACGGGGTTCCACGAAAAAGAAAAAAACGAGAGAAAAAAAACTCCCAGCCCATTTCACCTTCGCTCAATCCCGGTAATGTACACGACCGTCGTCGTCGATGGCGATGATGGTCACACGGACAACGGACTATCAGCGTCGGCGTGAGGTTGTTATAACTACTTTTTACAACACCCGCACCCCTCGGCAGAAGCGGCAGCGGTTGAAGGTCATCATCGTACGGCAGAGAAAGAAAGTGAAATCTCCCGTGTATTATTAATATTTTCTGTCCACATTTGGCACACACAAACACACATTCGCCGTTTATGTTTCTTCTTCTTCTTCTTAATGCATCTTCGGCAAAGTGACTCGTCACGATTCACGGAACATTTTCTGGTGATGGTTATCCGCTCATTCCCAATATACGGGTATTGAACCCTGGGCGATTTGAGGGGCGATGACAGCGTCGTTGAAGTGTTGTGAACTATTCTGTCGGAAAATTCTTGGAGTTTGGATCAGCTGAAGGCGCGAATTTTTTTTTTTTTGTAATTGGAATGAACTCACCAAATCATACTAAACGTTGCAACTTAGCTCGTAACTTTTCCATTAGAGAATGCCGAAACAAAAATCTATGAAACTGGTTTATGTTGTGGGCGCGTCAGTGCCAATGCTTTAGTAATAGACCAGATTTTCGAGTTCTCATAGGTTTTGTAAAGAATTTTGGGCTTTTGCCGGACGTTAAATAGAAATAGAAGGATCGCAGCAAGCGCTCGCCGGAGACGGTTGAGTTTTTGATTGCTGTTCTATTTTTTTCTGTTGTTTGGACACCGTGATAATTGTGCTAATCAATTCATTTTTACGTAATAGGGTATGTGTCCCTTAACTCAGCCCAATATGCAACAATCGATTACATTTTTTATTATAACACAAAAGGTATTTGAGCAGAAGGGAAAATTTATATAGATATACACTGACTAAGATATGTTTAATAAGCCATCTGGTGGTATGTATCACGAAAAGTTACACAACTCATTTTATAAAGTCAGAAACTTTCGAGGGATATGGATTTATTGTCGGTCTCTGGGTCAGTTAGATGGAGTCTAATCATGGATGCAAGTTCGTCCCATTCGATAGATTTGTTATTAAATGTTGTCTATGTACGATTTTTTTCTTCTGATTTTCTGATTTAAAGCGTTGCCAGGCATTGTGCCACGTCACTAGTCTGAGTTCAAAACCTCAAACCTTACATAATATTCCAGGGGATAGTTGAAAAGGCTTCGCCACATTTCTACCCATTAGGGTTTTAAATTTTGCGGGATACACTAGTGCACACTAGAAGTGTACATTAAGGAGTGAGGAATTGTTGGTATGTAAGGGTGCCCTGGTGGTCCCTCCTGGGATACTCAGTATATTTTGTAGTGCTTATTTTATTGCCTGCCTTGTGTTAGAAAATTAGGCTGAAAGTAAACTTGGTTAGGGTTTATACCAAATTACTTCTGTTGAGAGCTTGTTCCCTCGTTCTGCATGTTTTAACTTGTTCTTCCGTTCCGTGGATTGTTTCGTTAGTACGTGACAGGATTCATGGGTTTTATTTCGAATTCTTCAGCAAAACTTCATCTTGATGACGTGATATTTCGATCATTACCGATGCGTACTCGAAAACTGCATTTTTCTTCAAAACTCTGTATCTATCTATGATAGAATTTTATAAGCAAAATCGCTTCACCATTTAAGACTTCGATACAAGTACACAAAAAGGACTAAATAGAGTTGATAATTTCACATACTTAAACATTTTATATTGCTTCGATTTTGTTTGTATGTTTTCCCTTTTCATGCAATGGTCAAAATACAGGTTTTAAAAATTTCATTTTCATTTTGCAGCAATTGGTGAGGCAATAAGAGCGCAAGTCAGTCCAAAGCCGGTGGTGAAGGAGGGGTAATGGCGAACTAGTCTATTCAGACCACATGAACTCCATGGGAAGGAACAAGGATAGGTTAGGTTAGGTGGTTAAGGTAGGGCGTTTTGGACCGGTTAAAAATACTACAAAAAGAAAATCATTGAGATTGAAGAAATCTGTAAGTCACAGACGAAACAGGCCCATCTGTCAGAAGACAAGCCCTCTCCAATGGAATTCGAAGGAATTTGCTCGCGTGTGTTTCAATGTGTTATTCTTCATTCCAAAAAGTGTTCAAATGAAGGGTTAATTTGAAATAATCCTGGGTTTTTAATCATAATCGTTCTACTAATACGCTCAATATATTTTGTTTTTTTTTTAAATTGTTAAAAAAAAACAAATTAAAGTGATCATAAAATCGTTAATTAACAATTCTGCATTATAATGATGTACGGCAAATCCCAAAAAGATAGAAAGAGCTATTCCCTGTAGTTCGTATAAATGTGACTAGGCTATTTGAGATGCCACTGTAAGTTGCATGTTGTTTTTACGCTGTATAGTTGCTATATCAAAGTAACATATCTCTATGATTTGCTATAATTTGAAAGTCGGCTGTCGTATACCGCCGATATTTAAATTATAATTTATGAACAATGAAAGAATTGCCACGCCAATGAAAACAGCACCTCTTGTCGTGTCCCTTAACTACTTGATGTCAGGCTTCTACAAACTGTTTCTTGCCTCGTCTAAGCGTAAATTGCGGCCATGGCCGCCGGTAGCACACCTCGTTCATTCTGAACAAACACACCTATGACAAACCCCAGTGATACAATACTCTGAGTTCCTAAACGGGCCCTTCGCATCCCACAAAACCACAATACTTATGGCCACGGTCTAGAAGTGATATGAAATTCTAAGACACAGTTCAAACTTCCACCTCAAATTGAATATTAAATGTTTTCAAAATTGAATAAATCTATCTATTATTAATTTTCTAGTGATTTGCGGCCCAACCCGCCAATATCACACTCAACTTTAGTGCCTTTATACATGCATGCTACGACGCGGCCATTAAATAGAAAGAGGAGCGAGTGTGATATTATCACTACTTTGTGTGGCTGGACCTTTGGCTCTCCCATGAATGGTTCATTAGAGTAGAAGGTCATACAATGACATGACCTAGCGACATCTATCATAAATCAGCTATCTCCAATGAATCATTAACATGAGATTAGGTCCTCCCACCAGCGTCCAGGTACAAAATCCAGCCACGGAGAGGGAATAATATTTTTATAAAATATAATATCCAACCAGAATAGCAAACTGGTTGGACCCTACCCTCTCCGATCTGAATGAAATTTTGTCCATATGTAGGTTTCTACCCAAAATTAAGTTTTCCAGAGAAAAATCCAAACTTATCCTGGACTAATATTCTGTAGGGTGTATTTA